>CM050165.1:253563260-253745211 GCA_027410445.1 Discoglossus pictus
AAAAGAGTCAATAGTCCACAGTGTAAAATTTTTCTGGGTTTAGTAGCTCTAACTGGTTCAATAATGACACCCAGCCAACACAATTTCCAGGCATGGAAGGGTATAAAAGGTTTCCAGGATTTGCTGGGAACAACTTCCTGTTAGGCCCCCATTTGTAATCCAAAAAGGGAAATAGCACCAGGGGGACCACGTGGCATCAACTCCCTACATGATCTCCGAAGGCCAAAGAAATTAAACAGCTGGACCTGCTAAACCTGGAACAAAACAAATAACCAACACATATAGGTTCTCGGGGTGTAGGCTCTCCTCTGATCATTGCTCGGCCACTGTGGTTGCAGATAGGCTCATTGCTTTAAAAGGCCCAGTAGAAACCATGCTAGGTAGCAGCTTCTGGGTTGACCACGGCGGGTCGGTCACCTGCACACCATGCAAGGGTAAGGGCAGAGGAACAAACTGTGTTTATACTCCTGCAGGGCAACACAACCCAATGTTAGTAGGAATCCCACAAGCTTGACCTCCTGTCCTGCATCAGATATTGGCACCATCTCTGGTAGGCTTGCACCCCACATCCATTTTAGATTCCTCAGGTTCTTAGGGCTGAAGCCTTCTGCTGACAGTTGCACATTCTCAGTCGTGCGAGACAGGCTCTGGGTGTCAACCTGCTCTGCTAAATCTTTGAACGGGTCAGCTTCTCTGGTGATCCCAAAGGTTAAACCAGTTGTACAGTCCCCAAAGGCAGAGGCAGTGGAACAGACTGCTCTGCTGAATACAAAGCTCTCACCGGCATGATGAGTATTGTGACTGCAATCTGCAATTGGGCTGAGACCGGTTGTCAGCAGCCCCTATGTTTCTAAAATTGGCTTAGCAGATGAAATTACTGGATCATCCTCGGCCATGACCTCTGGACTGGAACCTTGTGCACCTCAGTCTGTGCCTTGACTGGATCGGTCGGTTGCTACTGCTTGTAAGGTTCTTGGCTCTGGTCAGCTGCTGCTGGGAAGGTGGTCTTCATCTGTAAGGCCACCATATCTGCTGGCTTTGAGGGAGGAGCATTGGCTTGCTCTAAAATCATGTTCCCAGGATTTGCACTCTCTCCTGATCTCCCTGTAGTTATTATCTGTGTGGGCGGATCAGCATTATCCCCTTCTTGACAAGCCATTGTGATCAGTTTGGCCTTGCCTGTGAGTAGCTCCATGGTGACTGGTCTATCGCTGGTGTCCACCTGCTCTGCTGCCACCGTGACTTTAGCAGATGTTTCCAAGATGGATGCTGTTGTTGCTTGCATCTGTGGTGGCTTGGCCCAAGTGTCCATCTGTAATGCTGTCACCATGTTTGGTATGGCAGGTGGAGAAGCTGTTGGCTCTGGCAACAGGGTCCCATGGAGTTTTCCCTCTCCTGATTGTACTTTGAATAGTCTCTTTTTTGTGGATCAGCTTGATTCTTTTCCTGGTAAGCCATCTGGTTCAGCTTTGCCTTGCCCTGTTGTAGATCCACAGTTGCAGTCCGCCTTCTTTGTTACCGCCTTGCCTATAGGCTGGTCACAATATCCACGTACTGCTGTGACATATCAGCCTGGTCTTTAAACAGCAGGATTTCAGGGCTTGAAACCTCCCCTGATCTGGAATCTATCCATGTTTCCCCAACCATCTCCATTGGCTGGCACTCCTCCAGCTGCTTGCCATCTGCCATGCTTCTATCCAGGTTCATTGCTCCACTTTGGATTTGCCTTTACAGTGGATTTCTCGGCTTTCAAAGTCACTAGGCCATAAATGGCTACCAGCAAAAACTCTATTCTCATCTTGGCTGTAGCAATCAGTTCTTCTGGCACCTCTTTGTCCATCTCTTCCACTTGACAAGGGCTCCACCAGTGGTCCATGGCAGCATCATCCTGGATCACTACCTCCAGCAATTCTGTGCTCTCTGAACATGGGCAATCATCCAACAAGCTGTAGGCTTGCATGTTCCCCTCCTCATTTGATTGGTGGGGCTCCACCAGTACCACCAGTACTTGAGCAAGGTCCCACCTGAGACCACCTCCTTAAGCAGTTCCTCATACTCTTTTTCCAAGATAATTTCTTGGTCAACAAATCGCTGAATCAATGATGCATCCTCTGTCCCTGGGTACACTTCCAATTCTCGTTGGTGCCGATGACAAAGGATTTCCCAGCGCTCTGCAGTTTTGATGCCACACTCTGGATTGCCCTGAAGGATCTCCGGGAGCCCTTCCATCAGCTCCAGTCTGTAGAAGAAGGACTGTTGTAGTGCGGTAACCGGCTTCATCCAGGTAACATACTGTATTGGCAAGATGACCTCCTCAACCACCAGATGCTCATGTCACTCTGCTAGATATCCGCCAGACTGGAGCAGCAGGAATGTCATGCGTGGATGAAGAAGATCTGTTATCATATCCTCTACCATGGCACTTCGAAGTCTCTCTCACTGCATAACCCTGGTTATCAGTCTCATTTTCTCCTGGATCACCTCTGCTGTACAAGCTTTCATTTGACTCCACCACTCTTCTAAAGTCAGTTAGTGTTAGTGTTGGTTTAGCCAGGTGCTGGGTCAGGCACTGCTGAGCCTTCTTTGCTTCTCCACACCTCTTCAAGATTCTGATCTCTGGGGGGGGGGGCTTGAATCCAACGGAGCAAGACGTGTGTGGCTGGAGCTCTGCTTATTCAGTTGGTTTAGGGGTATTATCTTGACTTTCAGCACCCAGAAATACCCAAACTTTATCTGGGACCATCAAGAGAAGTAGTCCTGTCCCCTGCAGGACCACCTAAATGAGAAACCGGCAACCGGCCTCCTGCTGGGACATCTGGAAAGTTAGAGGTCCGAGATGAGGTGAGTCTGTGAAAGACTGGGTCAGCTAATAATATCTCTGATAGAAAATGGTGAGAGGGGGGTAAGAATATCACTCTAATAACTCAAAACTAGAAACAAAGAGACGGTAACTATTTTTACAAGTAAGTTTGCGGTTCAAGAATTGTCTCTGAGTCTCCTTTGAAAAACCGTATAGAGAGAATAGAAAGGACAATACTTTCATGAGATGGGTGCTGTGGTTTCAGTACCAAGTCCAAATTACAGAGATAAGAGATAATCATTATATATTTGCATCTTTTAGAATGCTTAAGTGATCTCGTTATAAAATAAAGGAGAGAGAATAAGGAAGGGGGAGAAAAAGGAATGACGATCTATACATTATATAATCCCATGCTTGACCCCTCATTGTTATTTAAAATATATGTCTCAATATATAATGCATATGTAAACTATGTCATATGCCGCCCTCTAATAATAAGAAAAAAGATTAAAAAAAAAAGAAAGAAAAAAAGAAGGCAGAGACATATGCCCAACATGTAAAAAATATCATTCTATTTGACTGTTTGTGTGGGTGGTCTTTAAAGTTTAGCTTCCCAAAACACTCAAACTTCTAATTTTGGGCATCCCAACAAAAGCATTCCCACATTCCCTGAGAATATGGATTTCATGTAATCCCTCTCTGTAGAAGAAGTAGATAGAGAACTGATACTGATTATGAGTTGTGATATAATATTCTATTTGTGCACATGGTTATAACACAACTAGCGACTTGCCCGTCAAAAAATTTACGGCAATCTGATGTATATGTTTGTGAAGTTGTTTAGTTATTTAAATATATTTTTGACCCTTGTAAGTATTGTGATATGAACATGTATTTTTGTAAAATGTTGATGTAATGGTTTTTTAACATGAAATTTGTATCTGAAGAATTTAATATACATAGAATCCAGAGGAAAGTAAAAAGTAAAAAGACTTTTTGAAACGTCCCAAATTTTAACATGAAGTTTAAAATATATGTAAGCAATAACCTTGAAAGTATATATTTTTAAAATTTAACTTTATTTTTTATGTAACTTTGTAAGTTTTCAAAACATTAGTCTAATTTTGAACACTATAAACAGGAACATAGTAAATACATTTTGTAACATAATTTTGAATAAAAAGTATTAACATTTGAATGTAAAAACAGTTTAACTTTAAATTAATCATTATTAACATGCAATTTATATTAGAATAATTGTTAAGTTTAATATACATTGAATGTAGAGGAAGGCATACAGTAAAAACTCTCCTTAAACCGTAACTAATGAAAGTAATTCCTTACTGACCACATAAACTGGCGATAAACATTAATGTATGTAGTAATCTTAAGATAACAGAGAATATTTACATTGTGACTTAAAAGGTGCTTGAGCTGTTAACATGAACTTTGTAATATGTTGAATGAAATAACTTGAAAATATTGTTTTTAAACTTGTAACATTAGAAACATTAACATAGTGATTTAACATTTTAACATAATTTTTCATAGAAATGCAAGGCAAGTATTTTGTGAGGCGAATCATTCATAAACAGTACTTCCATTAATTATGACTGAATTAAACAACAAATTGTTATGTATTTTTGAATGTTTTTCCAAAATGTTTGCATGGCTTTAGTTTGTATCCTGCAAAGTTATAGTACTTCATAGTAGACAATGTTTTTAGTAAAAATACGTCCATCCTCTAATAAATCACCTTGACTTTCATTTTTTTCAATGTAAACTTTAATAGCCTGTGGATTTTTGCACCGTGACAATGCAACGTACAATTGACCATGTGCAAATACTGGTTCTTCCAAAAAAATACCCACAGATTTGAAAGTTTGACCTTGTGATTTATTAATGGTCATGGCAAATGCCATAATAATGGGAAATTGTCTTCTTTGAAGTATAAAAGGGAGACTACTTTCACTTGGTGCTAAATCTATTCTTGGTATGAAAACTCTCTCTCCTTTATGGGTCCCAGTTAAAATTTCAGCATCTATAAAATGGTCCTTTAATTGTTGAACAATTAATCTTGTGCCATTGCATAGGCCTTTTTTGTGGTGCATATTTCGCAGTAACATGATAATTGCACCTTTCTTTAGCTGCAAAATATGTGGTGGCATTCCAGAAGGAGTTAGAGAGTTTATGAATTCAGTCAAAGTTAGCCTGACTTTCATTGTCATCAGCAAGTACAGAATCAGCACTGTGATAATTTCTTTGCGGTGCATAATTTTTTTTAAAGATTTCATTATTGAGGATTAATGCATCTTTATTTTTACACGTCAGTATGACTTGGTTGGCAAGCTCGGAATATTCTTCGTTATTGATGCTCCCTTCAAATATAGCCGATATAATATCTTGTTGACAAATCATCTGAGGTGGGATCTCTACAGTGTCGTCAGCTAAATGTAGTATGTTTTCTGTTCTGCCTTCTCCAATTTTAATAAGCCAATCATTGAAATCAATTTGGCCTTCTGATCTCATATTTTGTTGCAGTTGAAGATGGGTAAAATGTTTCCATACTGTGCTTGACTTGATACAGGTTTCGATAATGTCAGTTCGATTTCCATGTACAACAACAGGTAATATTTGTCTAAAATCGCCACCCAACAACATTACCTTTCCACCAAATGGAAAAATATTATCCATGACTTCACGAAGCAAACGGTCAATACATTGGAGGGCATAGCATGACATCATTGTGGCTTCATCTATTATAATTATTTTACATTTCTTAAATTTCTTTGCTTGTAATGATGTCATGCGAATATCTGACACAGAATTTTCTAAAATAGGCACTGGCAGTTTAAATCCACTATGAACAGTTCTTCCACCTTCTAATAAAAGTGCAGCAATTCCAGTAGTGGCAAACGCCATTGCTATTTGTCCTTGTGCTCGTACTGAACTCATTAATAAATTGTACAAATAGGTTTTTCCTGATCCGCCAGGTCCATCCAGATAGAAATAACGCTCTGTCACCATGTCATCATCTATTGCATTTTTAATGGCATGAAATGCTTGCAATTGTAGTGTATTTAAAGTTGCAAGTCTTTCTTGTGTTCTTTCTGCTTGTATTTGAATGTCATAGTCTTCAAAGTTTATGTCATCTATAAGACCTGGATCAGGCAAATTAAAATTTGCACAACTTAATCCATGAGTTAAAAATACTTCTTGGATTTCCATTAACGCTTTTAAGTGTGCAATGGGTTCATTGTATCGTCGCATAAAGTCTTCAGCCATATTACTTTTAAAAGTCTCCCACAAAGCTAATGCATTTGGAGCATTTGAGAAGATACAAATAAAAGCAAATTGTTCTCTCATCTGTTGTGGCATTTGAAATTGTGCTGCTTCTTCTAAACATCTTTCCCACTCTGTATCATCAGCGAGTAAGTTTCTATGTCTTGCAGCTAAATGGAAGGATTCATATACAATGTCATTAACAGTTCTTAATTGTTCAAAACTTTGTGCTCCTGGAACATTTAAAAGTAATATCCGTAAGCAAAAACGTTCAACATCTCTTGGACTGACTGTGTAAATTCGTGGAATTATTTTATTGCCTCTGGTTTTTCTTGGTCTCCATAATCCATTCACAAAAACATAGTGATATGGAATTTCAATATATAAGTATTGTGTTGCTTGAGCATCATTTGAATTTAATGCAAACCATGCAGTTAGTGTAGTGTGACGATCTTCACTTTGGGCCAATGCATTCATTTCATTTCCAGCATGGAAATAGACTAAATGTCGTTGTGGCAAATGTACTGCTAATCTATATACTGCATGTGATCTATCATGCATTTCAAATTTTAAAAGCCGCCACATAGCTTCTGGTGCACTGACATAGCGAGCATCTACATGAGATGCAAGTTCATCATGTACTAACTCACTACATTCAGGGTTGTCTGCACTTTTGACGACTACAGTAGCTGCATCATAGCCTTTGTAAATATATTTGTAGACATATTTAATGGATTTGATGGAAGTGCAGGCTTCTACGTTGATGTGGGCGTTGTACTTCAAAAGTAAATGTGGATTGTAGGGTACTACATATCTATTGTCCACTTTTTTTCCACGAATAATGGCACTATCTCCTTCTCTTCTTTTATAAAGTGGATATCCATCACAATTTGCATATGTTTTGTCTCTATAATCTTTTGGAAAATCTTTTGAACATTTATTATTTTCCATACATGGTGATTGTGGATTAAGGTCTCCACAGGGTCCATGAATCATGCGATGAGTAACAATCTCATATAGTCTAACATATAGTTCTGGATCTGGTAGTTCAGCAACTATGACTGCATCCACTTTGTCCGAAGTATCTAATTTATCTTTCTCTTGAAGTATTATGAGAAGATGTGCATGTGGAAGGCCTCTTTTTTGAAATTCAATGGTATATACATAAGCAAGACATTTGCCAAATAACTGATTTCTAGTGAAGTCATGTATTAATTCATTTAATTTGATCTTAAAAACTCTGGCTACTAAATCTGGTCGATCTGAAGCACTTTGTCCAAGAAGTAGATTTTGATTAATTTCTGGCCATTGTGGATTACATGTAAATGTCACAAATAAATCTGGTTTTCCAAATGTTGTCACAATAGCCATAGCATCATTGTATCTTTCTCTCATATTTCGAGGAGATCCTTGAAAGGAGGATGGTAAAATGATGGCTTTGCCAGCTGTCATGTCTCTGCTTGTAGCCACGTCAGCAACATAGTCCATGAGTCCACAATATTGTTCTACACGTAGTTTATCTTGTTGATATTTGATAAAGTTTAAATTATTTGCCTCAACTTGCAAATATGAATCAATAATCCATTGTTGTGTTAGTTTTCCACCACATAAAATTGGATTAAATTCATCTCTAATGGCAATTTGAGCTACTTTAAATTCAAGCATAGAAACATTATTTCGAATTCTGGCTTTAGCATTTGGGTAACTGGGAAGGGTTAATTTTGATTGCCAACCTGCTTCTCCATGTGGGAAAAATATGGGATATGTCATTGGATCTAAATTTGGACTTAAGATATTAATATTAATAAATGGTTGCTCCTCATTTCTGGGATATACTCTAATGTCTCTTTGAAATGGTGGTTCTCCTTCATCATTCTGAAATACCATTGCAACTTCATTTGATGTTGGCAAGTTATAACGACGTTTATCAGTATGTCTGTCTCTTTTAAGCACCATATTAACCTTTGGCATGGGTAATTGATGTCTTTGTGCATGAAGTTGTTGTTCATTTTCTACTTCTGCCAATTTTTTGTATGCTTTACTGTAGGGATTGTTGTCCATAATGTTATTTAGCTCTATGAAAATACTGGGTAAGCATTTTTTATTTTCTTCCATCTGCACACGTTGGTCAACAGCTTCCATTGTATCTAGGACATATAGTTGAGCAAATTTTCTTTGCTCTCCTTGCTCTGATGTAAATGTGAAGTCCGATGATAAATTTGTCCTTGGACTTTAAAACAGTAAGGACCATGTCCTGGTACATTAGCAGCCAATGTTGCCCCCATAGATGCAAATGATATGGCACTATTGTAGGATCTTATGTTTGTCTTAAAATTTTTGTAATTTGGAAAAGTAGGTTCAGTCATAATATTTTGTAAATAGCTTGGAAATTGTTTCCTTTCTGGAAGTTTGAACTTGCCTTTTTGACAACAACTAATAAATTGTCCATCTCTGGGTCTCTCCTGTTTAAAATAATAAGCCTCACAAAATTGACATTGAGTACTCATGTCCCCACAACTATGAACCTCTACTGCTAAAGACTTGAGTAGAGGACAATTTGCAAAGCATATCGGATGTTGGCTTTCATATTCATCAGGTGAAAAGTCATGAAATGTTTCAACAACAGGTTGTAAATGTTTAGTTTTTTTCGTGGCTTTTCTTGGTATATGTTGTCCTTGTTTTGTTGAAATGTCCTGTAAGTTTTTAGTAAGAGTTTGTAAATGCTTTGTTTTTGTAGTAGCTTTTTTTGGTCTGTCTTGACTGATATCTTGTAAAATGTCATCTGATGTTTGAGGAACAGTTTGTAAATGCTTTATTATCTTTTTATTTTTTTTGGTTGTATCTCTCATTTTTGCTGGTGATATTCTTTTATTTGCAAGTCTTTTGCGTTCTTTTTCTCGTCAAATTTCTTTCTCCTCCGGTGTCTGCTGGGCGGCCCATCTCTCTTGTCTTTCTCTAGTTTGACGTCTTTTCTTCTCTTCTTTGGTCTCGTTATCAGCCATATTAATCAGTAAAGGAAAAAAAAAAATGTAATTGTGTATATTTTAATTTGTAATTCCTGTGAAAGATTCTTGTGCACAATTGGTGAAATAAAAGGCAAATCATTAATGTATCAGTTATATTTAATTAAAACTATAATTCCTGTCCTCACTGGCTAAGAATTTGGCCAATGGAATACTGCTGTAAATAAGCATGTAACATATTTTTTTTAAATAATGGTTTTATTTATTAAAAACGTTGTTTGTGGATAGATATTTACCACTGCAAAACTTATTTGCACTGAAAGCAGTTTCTTTAGTTTTCTACTTTAGTACTTATTATACTGTACCTTGGTTAAAGTGTGATTTAAATCCGAATGTTTGTTGGTCCTCGGTTCAAAAACGTTGTCCAATGGTGTGGTCCTCTGTTGGAAGTCCTGGTCCGATGGTGTGGTCCTCTGTGTAAAATCCTGGTCCTATGGTCTGGTCCTCTGTTGAAAGTTCTGGTCCGATGGTGTGGTCCTGTGGCAATAGCCCTCGTCCGATGTTGTGGTCCTGTGGCGATAGCCCTCGTCCGATGTTGTGGTCCTGTGGCGATAACCCTCGTCCGATGTTGTGGTCCTTTGGTGAAAGTCCTCGTCCGATGGTGTGGTCCTGTGTTGAAATTCCTCGTCCGCTGGTCTGGTCCTCTGTTGAAAGTCCTCGTCCGATGGTCTGGTCCTGTGGAGAAAGTCCTCGTCCTATTGTCTTCACGCAGTATCTGTTGTAATATAAAATAGAAAATGTTGTTTGAGTGAAATGTCTTTTAAATAAGTAAAAAATGTATGAATTTGGCTGTATTGTATCAGTTATGGTTATTTTTTTCTATTTTTTATTTTTTACTTTCTGTACAATCCCACGACTTTTGTTATTCTTATTTAAGGTTCTTAGTAAGGCTTGTGGGTTGTGATATATTAAATAAGAATATGAATTTATTTTGCTATGTGTTTATGTTAGTTTTTTGTACAATCCTGTTTTGTGCGCACCACGTGTGGTATACTTATTTAACCTTTATTGGGATGGTTATAGTTAGTGAAACATGAAATAATATAATTAATGTAGTTTGCTATGTGTTTGTGTTATTTTTTTACAATCCTATTTTGTGCGCACCACGGGCCTCATTCTATTAGCGGCCGCAGCCGTTGCGGGGCCGCAAGGACCGGCCGCAAGCTATTCTGCTATTCTATTCCCTTACGGCCGGGGATTCCGGCAGGCTTGCGGCCGGTGCCTTGCTATCTCTTGTGGCCGCTTGCGCCGGAGGAAAGCCTTTGATCTAAAACGGCCGCAAGAGATTTGCAATTCAATTGCTCCGGGAAACCTCTCTGCAAGGCTAAAAGCTAGCCGCAGCTTACTTGCAGGAAAGAGGTCTCGCTAGCACCAATTAAGCACATAAAATAGCTCAAATAAAGCCATCCTGCACTTTGAGAAGACTATAAAGGGATTTTAGGTGTTAGAAAAAATAGCACATAATTATCCTGTACTCAAATCCGTAAAATATTTTATTTTTAATATCCGTAAAATATCCATGTAAAAAGTCCAGAGTGCTTGGAGCACCTCAGACACACCCACGCCGCAGCCGGAAAATAAATAGTTAATTTGAACTCGGGTTTGGGCAGATGTGCAAGCTTGAGAGTGGGTTCCTTTTAATCCTCATGTCCCCCAATATGATCCCTAGCATTTACAGAGCTGTACAGTGCAGGCTTGAATTTATTTTTGAGTTTTTATATTTCACAGCTTACGGCCGGTTCCAAGATATGCGGCCGGCCGTAAGATGAGATCCTTGCGGGGCTGTATAATAGAATCGCGAGTTAACTGAACCCCCGCAAGGAATCGCAGCCTTACGGCCGATTTACGGCCGATAATAGAATGAGGCCCCACTTGTGCAAAAGTTTTTTATTCTTGATTGTACTGGTTATAGGTTGTTAAACATTAAAGAAGAATGTTAATATAGTTTCCTATGTGTTTGTGTGATTTTTTTGTACAATGCTATTAGGTGTGCAACACTTTTGTTATTCTTATTTTGGCTTCTTTGTAAGGCTTATAGGTTGTTAAACATTGAATAAGAAATTCTGTTTTGTGTGTAGCAGTTTGGGTCTCATTCAATTGCGATTTGGCTAATTGAATCGTGCCCTAAATAAGCAAATAGCATATTTTTTTAAAGAAGTTTTTAGTCAGTGAAAAACTTTCTTTTGGATATATTTTTAGTAACTAAAAACTTCTTTTAAAAAAAATGTTATGTTCTTGTTTAGAGCCCTATTCAATTGTGCAAATTGCAATTGAATGAGGGCCTTTCTGTGTACCATATGTTGCATAGTTTGCCCCTCATTGAATTGCATTTTTTACAATGTAATAGTACTCTAAGGCCGTCATTGAATTGCAATTTTGAAAATTGAATAGAGTTCAAAATAAGCACATCACATATATTTGTTAAAGAAGTTTTTAGTTATTAAGCATCTATCCAAAAGCAAGGTTTTCACTAACGAAAAAGTTCTTTAAAAAATATATGTTATGTGATCATTTGGATCCCTATAGAATTAGCAAAATGGCAATTGAATAAGGGCCTAAAAGTGCTTATTTATAGCCATATTAAATTGTCCAAAATAGCAATTGAATGAGGGCCTTTGGTTACTGCATTTGTTATATTGTCAGCTCCTCATTCAATTGTGTTTTGGCCAATGGAATAGAGCTCAATATCAGCACAGAGCATATTTTTTAACCGAATTTTGTATTTAGTGAACTTGTATCCAAAAGCAACGTGTTCACTAAATAAAAAGTTCCTTTAAAAAATATGCTCTGTGCTTATATAGAGCCCTATTGAAATGGGCAAATCACATTTGAGTAAGGCCCTTGGCCATTAAAGATATATAGGTCCTCATTGAATTGCAATTTTGCCAATTGAAGAGGGCTCTATATAATCACATAACATATTTATTGAGCAAAGTTTTTAGTTATTGAAAACCTTGATTGTGGTTAGAAGTTCAGTAACTAAAAAGTTCTGTATAAAAAATATGTTATGTGCTTATATAGAGCCCTATTCAATTGAGCAAGTCGCAATTGAATAAGGCTCATGGTTCTTTCTTGTTTATACTTAATACTTTACCTTGATTGAAGTGTCGAATGACAGACGGTCCCCTCCTGCCAATCTTAATCCGCCGGTCTTCTTGTAGTGTCTGTTTGAAAAAGAAAGTGAAATAGTTATTTGTATATTTATAATTTTTCATCTAGCAAAGCATGGCCTTTTGAGCATGTAATGTCTTGTTGTATCTTACCTCTTCTTCTTTGCTGGTGTTCTTTAAAAGGGATTGTGCTTCACAGTGCACGGTGCAAATTGTTGAGTGACACTGTTGATGCAGAGTCTGTTTGAATATGAAAAGAAATAGAAAGATTCAGCTTTATATGATCTATTGAATTGCAGTAAATTAATGTCATTTAAATATACTTGTGTAATTATTTTCAATTGACCTTATTTTTTGGTGGGGGCTACACACATATGTCACATACATGAAGCACATTCCATAGTTTAATGTAATTATTTTGTGTGCGTGTGACATATCAGTATACATGAATCATATTTAAATTGTTAAATTAACCTTATATGTTTTTTTTCCAACACACATAAATGTCTGTGTGTGAGATGTAACTATAGATGATACACATATATGTACGTGTCACATATCAGTATACATGACATATAATGTCATTTAAATGTAGTTGTTTACTGATTTTGTTTTAAGCTAATTTTGTTGCAGTGGCAATACACATAAATGTGCGTGTCACTATACATTATACACATATATGTTAGTGTCACATGTCACTTTGAAGGGGCAATACACATAAATGTGCGTGTCACATGTCACTATACATTATACACATATATGTCCGTGTCACATGTCACTATGCAGGGGCAATACACATAAATGTGCGTATCACATGTCACTATACATTATACACATATATGTCCGTGTCACATGTCACTATGCAGGGGCAATACACATAAATGTGCGTGTCACATGTCACTATACATTATAGACATATATCTGCGTGTCAGATGTCACTATACATTATAGACATATATGTGTGCGTGTCACATGTCAATATACATAAACCTCTGTTTAATAGTGAATTATGTTTTTTTGTTGTTTTGTTAAATGAACCGTATTTTTATTGTGTGCCTATATATGTGAGCCTATATATGTGGCATATATGTCACTACATAAATCCTAGTTTATTTTTTTATTTGTTTGACCTGTCCTGATAATAAAATGTAATATATTATAGCTTACCTCTCAGTTGTAATTTGCACAATGTAAAGTAGTAAATTAGTAAAGAATTGTCTTCTCTAGTAAAAGCAGCAGTTATCTCTGAAGTCACTCCGTTCATCACCTGAGGAGAAATGTATTTTTTTGTGTGAAATAGGCAGTATTTATAAACTTGTAGAAAGTTCTGGAAAGTGAGACCGTTAGAACGCAATACGCATGCGCTATTTGCGTTCCAGCTTACAATTTGCGTTCCATCCGCCATTTTCTGCGTATTACTGTTCAAAATGGTGTTTAATATGATTGTGATACGTTCCGCATAGTATGTGTTTCATTATTGCGAGTAAGTGTAGTGTAGTTACGTCTGAAGCCTCGTTTTCGTTTTGTTAGTCGGCCATTTTTTCTCTCGCTTAGCGATGATATTAGTGTCTAAAGTGTTTTATTTTGATTTAAATGTAGATGTAACTTGTTTTTTTGAGGTGCTGGATGGTTCCTCTTGCTGTAGGTAAGCTTTTTATGTGTTTGTTGTGTGTATTTCTTAAGTTTTAAATGTTTGTATGTCGGCGTGTTGCGTCCGATGTTTGCGAGGTCGTAATGTGTGGTAACGTGTCTCGTATGGTGTTTGTGTGTGTAGCCTCGTTTTCGTTTTATTCGTCGGCCATTTTTTGTGTCGCTTAGCAAATTATTTAGTGTCTAAACTCTTTTATTTTGAGTGCAATTAAGTTGTAAGTTGCATTTTTGAGGTCCTGGGTGCTTCCTGTTTCTGTAGGTAAGGTTTTTATGTATGTGCTGTGTGTATGTATTGTGTTTTGAATTTTGTAATGTTCGCGAGTTGCGTCTGAGTGTTGCGAGGCCGTAATGTGTGTGAGCGTGTGTCGTATGTTGTTTTCGAGTGTCGTAATGTGTGTGTCGTGCTCTTTGGGTTGCGACGTGAACTTTGCGAGATTCGCAGTTCTTTGGGTTGGGAATTTGTGTTGTGAATTTTGCAAGGGTCGCAGTTGCTGCAACTGAAGCCCTCGCTTTGCGAGGTCCTCAGGTGCTGGCATGGAGCGCCTGTGGCGCTCCAAGCTAGCAACTGAGGCCCTCGCTTCGCGAGGGTCCTCAGTTGCTGGCACAGTGCCCTCGCTTCGCGAGGGCCGCGGGCTCGCTACGCGAGCCCGCAGCGTTAGCAACAACTCATACGCTCACAACTATATATGTGATCTTCTTTTTGGAGAAAGGGTGGCCCTTTGTAGAATTCCTCCCTGAAGATATTCAATAATCGCTTATACACACCATAGATCATCTTGCTATGGCACAAATATATTCACAATCCTCTTGAGTAAGTAGGGTATACTTACTAGAATGTGAGAAGGATGTACACTGATTATGCATAATTACCCCATTGAGACTTCTCAAGATAAAAAGGTCAAATGTTTATGTTTAGTTTTCAGCTGTTTGTAAAAGTTGAAAAGAACCACTAGAAAATGTTCTTTTTGTTTATTCACATTAGACTTTATTCCACATTCTTTTGTATATTTATGTCTTCACGTCTTCCATGGAGCGCTCTTTAATTTGTAATTATTGTGGATTATTCTGTATAATTTCATGATATTATGTTATGATATTGTGACATGATTTAATGTAAAATTTCAATAAAAAAAAAATAAGTTAAAAAAAAAAAAAAAAGATTCTGATCTCTGCCCAGAATAGATCACCATACTCCTTGCTTACTGCCGATATCTGTACCAAGATCCCACCACTGCCACCAAGTTTGTGAAGATCCCAGGGAGGGGGCACTATTCAGTAAAGTACCACTGTATTTGTTTGTCTTTCATTTTTTTAGGTGATAAACATCAGTGTAAAACTTACAATGAAAAACAGATGGCTTTTCCATAACTTTTAAGGTTTTGCTTCTCTTGATTTTAAAAGACACATAATTCTAATCTAGCGTTACCCATGTATTCAATGTGGTTCTCTTGCAATATTATGGATTCCACCCGGCATCCATAAACCAAGATCTCATCAGTAATATTGAGGGCGCTGTATTACGTGACTCTCACAAGGTTATACCAATCAACACAATTTATGGGTTTTCTTGCTGAACCAAAGCCAATGGAGCCAATAGAAAACATCCAAGGGAAATGTGATTGACATGGACAGACTGTGTTGTAGATTCTGACAAATTAGCATGCAAGTACTGGGGCTGGAGGGTTTTTGATTGTGAGCGATGGGCAGAAGATTTGAGAGGTTGGAGAACAGGTTCTTATGTATTTTATTGATTTATATTAAGCAAAAATGTACTATATACATAACTACTGATAGCACATAATATACATACATATAGAGTAATAGTACACAAAGATACACCCAGAGATAGGCCACATCATCCACTAACACCCTCCAACCTAACATACAATAAAATATTAATAATAATTAATAAAACATAAAGTGTTTACATCAACAACATATACATATACACTTTTTGGATTTATCCTTTTCTTTTTTGGGATTGTGATGGAGGAAGGAGTGAGGAAGGTGTAAAATATGGCTTATATACAGGCAATTTTAACATGACTTCAATGGGTATTTTATAAATATAACATATTATATACAACTCTAGTGTTAATAATCAGAATTATCAAATTTATAAGAAGGCCTTACTAAAACAAGTCTGCCTGAAATTATAAATATTGTTGGGTTAACAGTATCAGCCAACAATCAGTTCTTAAAAAAATACATTATCTAAAAAGAGCTGAGGGTATTGGTTAACTAAACCCCATTAACCCTAACTATACCCCATTATATGTAACTGTACCCAATAAATCCCTACCCTATTAACCCCTACTTTACACTATTTACCCATATCCTATGCTATACCATTCCATTAACCCCCCTGTAACTAATTAACCTCCCTCTAACTAATTAACTCTATTTAACCCTCACCATACCTAATTAACCCTAACCACTTAACCTCATCTAGACCTATTTAATCCTGTCTAGTCCTATGTAACTTTATCTAGACCTATTTAAACCTGTCTAGTCCTATGTAACCATATCTAGTTCTATTTATCCCCATCTAGACCTATTTAATCATGTCTAGTCCTATGTAACCCTATCTAGTCCTATTTAACTCCATCTAGACCTATTTAGCACTAACTGGGCCTATTTAACCCGAAATTTACCCAGTAAACCACATCCCATAAACCCCCTCCTACCCTACTCTATTACCCCTACACTACCTACCCAACTCCTACCCTACAATATTAAACCCCCCTCTACCCCATTAACCCCCTGTTAACCCCTACACCCTAATAAAATCCCTATTACTCCACTAATTACACAAAAAAACTAGAATTACACAAAATAAAAAACAGAACTTACATAAAATAAAAAAACTACTTTACATAAAATAAAAAAAACTAAAATACATAAAATAAAGTAACCTGTGTTACATAAAAAAACATACATGACATCCAATAAAACCCCTAAATACATACAGTTAAACCCCTAACTACATACAACTAAACCCCTAAATACATACAGTAAAAACCCTAAATCTCACCTAAAACAACCCCCTCACTAAACCTAGAATAGGGTAAGTAAGACCACTTACTTACTTGCTCAAATGCCTCTCCAGCATTGCTTCGTCCCTAGGCAAGGGCCTTTCCTAGATGTCCATAGGTCCAGCACCCCTAGGAAAAAATAAACATTAAAATGAATGAATAAATAAATAAATAAACACAACATATAGTCAAATACATTCTTTTTTTCTATTTTTTAACTATTTATTTATATTTTCTTCATACAAAATAACAATACAATTTAAAATATTTACAACACAAATATACATTCAACCACAATAGAAAAACACATACATTATGGCAATGTTCAAGTTCCATGCATGATTATAGTGGTAAAGGGACATTATGAGCATCCCAGAAGACCCAATTATTTTACGTGATAGTGTTATTTCTAGGTTTGCAATATCTTTTTCTAGCTCCCTATTTTTCTCAACTATCTCAAGTATTGTTGCCATTTGTGGTAGAAAGTTAGATGTTTAGCTATCATTAGTATAAATACAGAGAATAATTGAAAAAACAATGCTTTCTGGTTATATATTAAGTTCCTTGGAAAGATGTGAAATAAAGCAATTTCATAAGATGGAACAAAAACCTTACCACATAACCTAGATATATATTCAAAGGCTATAGACCAAGGGCCTCATTCTATTAGCGGCCGCAGCCGTTGCGGGGCCGCAAGGACCGGCCGCAAGCTATTCTGCTATTCTATTCCCTTACGGCCGGGGATTCCGGCAGGCTTGCGGCCGGTGCCTTGCTATCTCTTGCGGCCGCTCGCGCCGGAGGAAAGCCTTTGATCTAAAACGGCCGCAAGAGATTTGCAATTCAATTGCTCCGGGAAACCTCTCTGCAAGGCTAAAAGCGAGCCGCAGCTTACTTGCAGGAAAGAGGTCTCGCTAGCACCAATTAAGCACATAAAATAGCTCAAATAAAGCCATCCTGCACTTTGAGAAGACTATAAAGGGATTTTTGGTGTTAGAAAAAATAGCACATAATTATCCTGTACTCAAATCCGTAAAATATTTTATTTTTAATATCCGTAAAATATCCATGTAAAAAGTCCAGAGTGCTTGGAGCACCTCAGACACACCCACGCCGCAGCCGGAAAATAAACAGTTAATTTGAACTCGGGTTTGGGCTGATGTGCAAGCTTGAGAGTGGGTTACTTTTAATCCTCATGTCCCCCAATATGATCCCTAGCATTTACAGAGCTGTACAGTGCAGGCTTTAATTTATTTTTGAGTTTTTATATTTCACAGCTTACGGCCGGTTCCAAGATATGCGGCCGGCCGTAAAAGGAGATCCTTGCGGGGCCGTATAATAGAATTGCGAGTTAACTGAACCCCCGCAAGGAATCGCAGCCTTACGGCCGATTTACGGCCGATAATAGAATGAGGCCCCAAGACAATTGGGCACACCTCCAACATTTGTTCAAATTTTCAGATTTCCGAATTAGAGCCAATTTAGATGGAACCCAGTGTCACCTATTTATACATTTTAAAAAAATTATCTCTATAAGCTTGGCATTTAAAACATTTCTGTGTAAATCCTAGCGCCTTAAACCAGGTATCTGCTGCAAATGTCTCATCAAATTATTTTCCCCATTTTAACATACCATTAGTTTGCTCTAATAAATGCTCATTACTTAATATGTTATGACACTTTGCTATTATATGTTTCCCATCTTTACTTTGTAGAGAAAATTCTCTATTCCTAAATATATTTTTTTTTTGATTTACTGATTAATGTTTTAAAAACTTCCAATTCTAACCATTTGTTTACAGGTAAGCTGAATTCTTGGTTTAGCTGGTCTAAGGTTAACTCTTTCACCTTGAAATAGGTCTCCCAAGTAGTAGATCTTTCATTCCCCCGAAACCCAGTTCTTTAATCAACCAATCCAGTGTTGTCAACGGGGATGGAAACGCCATTAAACTATGATGTTTATTTATTCTTAACAAGTTTTTAAAACCGGCACTAACAACTGGCATTATTTTTTCCTCAATTCCTTTTACCGTTTGAACTTGACAATACCAAAACTCAATTTGATATTTCTGGGCTAGAATTTTTTCTACTTGTAGCCAGGATGGATGGCGTAAAGTCCATTCAATATTATGGGCAAGGGAAACAGCCGCATAATAATCTCTTATGATCGGCATATCTATTCCTCCTTTTCCAAAACTTCTTTAAACTGTATCTAGTTTTAATCTTGGTTTCTTCCCCATATATATAAATTTATTAATTACCGTAATTGTTGACATTTTTAATTATTGTATTGGGAATTACCAATGGAATTGCTCTAAAAAATTTAATTTATTTTTGTCAGAATCATCATCTTTATAACTGAGATTCTGCCCAGCCATGATAAAGATTTTTTTTTCCATTTACTCAAGATATGTTTAATATTATTAAATAATTTATTGAATTTCATCAGCTCTGAGAATTCAGCTATGAACAGTATATCCAAATAGGTAATAGAAATTGAATCCCAGTTAATATGTAAAAATTGTTTAAGTAGCATTTTATCTGTACTCTTGATGTTTATGGTTAATATCTCAGTTTTATCCAAGTATATTTTATAATAGGATATGCTACCAAATTCTTCAATCACTTGACACACCGCTTTCAAGGAGGTAACAGGGTTAGTTATTGTCAATATAACGTTGTCTGCAAACAACATAATCCTTTTGATCAATTCTCCTATTTCTATAACTTTTATAACTTGTGATAGCCTTAAAGCTTCAGCAAAGTGCTCCATCATTAATACAAATATTAGCGGAGAAAGAGGCCATCCCTGACAAGTTCCATTAATTATATCAAATTGTTCTCTTTTTCAAACTGCGCAAGAAACACAGGCAGAAGAAGATGTGTACAAAGCTCCAATAGCTTTACGTCCAAAATCTTGTAGGCCACACTTACTCAAAACCAATGACCTATATTCCCAGTTCAGCCGATCAAAGGCTTTTTCAGCATCTAATGTTATAAATGCACTGGGTATTTGTTTATATATAAAAAATGATATCAAATCTAACAATTTTCTGGAATTATCTGATCCATGTCAGTTTTGAGTGAATCCTGTATGGTCAAAATTTTTCAAATTAGGTAATAAAACCATAGTCTCTTTGCTAATATTTTAGAGTAGATCTTAGTGTCTGTATTTTTTAGAGATGGGCCAACAGTTCTTACAAAATCTTGTATCTTTATTCTGTTTAGGTTGATAATGACTGCCTGAAGCATTTCTACTGGAGCTATGCCTTCAGAATTTATTTCATGTAGGGTCTTTGCCAAATGGTTCACAATCATTCTTTTAAACATCTTATAGTAAGAATTAATTAATCCATCAGGACCTGCTGCTGATTTGCTTTTTAGGTCTGCGATTGCTTGTAAGAACTCAGTAGTGTTAATTTCCTTGTTAAGTTCCTCAAGATCTTTTAAGGATATTTTCGGTAAATTAACTTCATCTAAAAATGATGTTATTAAATCTTTATTGTGTTTTGCAAATCCATCCCCTCTTTCTAAGTTGAAAAGATCTCTATAGTGCATTAAGAAGGCTTTAGCAATCTGTTGGTTTAGTGTAAGATTTTATATTTTTGTTTTTAACTGAAGTGATTATTTCTTCTATTCGAGTAGAGGAAGGTTTAGATTTTAATCTATTTGCCAGTGCACTCCCTGCTTTGTTATTCAAACAATATTGTTTCTTTTGGAATCTCCACAGCTTGGCATCTAGTTTGGCCTGTAAGATTTTTTTTTTTAATTTGGCTTTTAATTTCATCTCTATCTTTATTTTTATTGCTTGAAGGGTCTTGTTGTAGAAAATTCTCTCATACTCACCCCACGTCCCACAACCACTCGCAGACAGACACCAAGAAAAAGCATAAACCTTTGGTTATTTCCTATTATTATAATTTAGAAAGAAAGAAATGTGGATTAGTAGCAAATACATTCAAAATGTCTACCACTAATTCACTCACCAGACTGCAACAGACAAAAATCAGCAGACACAGCTTTTTATATTGTTTACATAACAAATTAACTAATCAATATTTTTCCCCACCTTCCAACATGGCATTTCCCACCATCAACCAGCAACATTTTATCTATTTAGCAGATCCAATCAGTAATCTGCATGTGCAGATCATGCAGTAAACGCATGCCCTTAGATGCGTACAACACATTTGTCAGAAATTACATCATGATCAACCTTGGGCTATGCCCTTGAATATGGCTGAAAAACATATTATGTTATGACTAAAAACCTGTGTACAAGTCTCTAAATTAAATAGCCAAGTCATGGGTCAGATGTATTTAACTATTTCATATCTAATATCTTACAATTGGAAAATTACTGGTTCACAGCCAGCCAAATATCACACAAACTGGAAAGAGTGCTAATTGTATATATATATATATATATATATATATATATATATATATATATATATATGCACAGTATATATACGCTAAAAATATAAGGAGATTTGTGTCATTTCTCCAACAGTCTCTTTTGTTTTCCTTAATTAGGTTAGCCTGTATTTTCTTCCTATGGCTCTTCCAAGAAAGTAGTATGCCTCTAATGTAGGCTTTGTAGGTGTTCCATACAATAGCTTGACTACCTCCCGAATCCTCACTTTCTTTAAAGAAAATTTCCTTACTTAGCTGAGCCTGATCTTCAGGTTTATTAGATAAGGTTATATCCAATGTATTACTTGGTAGAGGGCTAAACTGTTTATCCCCTTTTAATTGCAAAGTAACCATTGCATGGTCAGACCATTTAAAGGTGTCTATATCCACTTCTTGGGTTAGTTTGATCATCCCTGCTTCTACTAAAAAGTAATCTACATGTGAGTACGACAGGTGGCGATGAGAAAAAAAGGTATAATCCTTTGCTTTATTGTCAAATAAATCGATTTATTGTCAAATAAACCGTAATTTCTAGTTAAAAAATGAAATTTGTTACATTTCTTTGTAGATTGTAGATCTGATTTAATAGGTCTAATTGCTTTCCTATCAAGTATAGGATCTAGCACCATATTAAAGTATCAACATAACAGTAATATCCCCAATTTAATATTATTTACCTGCTTCAGTAAAGTTTCTAAAAATGTATTTTGTCTCACATTTGGGGCATATAAATTCACTATTGTGTAGTCAATTTGATTGTTCTTTCTGATCCTAAAAATGTATCTACCATTGTTATCAACTTCCCTGAAGCTTTCAGACACACTTGTTTTTATTAAAAAGGATCGAGACCCCTCTTGACTTTTTTTTTAAAGGTCAAATTAATAATTGTATTATAAAATCTTACATTAACCCGTGGACCTTTTCCAGATTGCCAGTGGGTCTCTCTTAGACCCTAAGGCCCTCATTCAATTGCAATTTGGCCAATTGAACAGGGCTCTAAATAAGCACATAGCATACTTTTTTTAAAGAAGTTTTTAGTTAGTGAAAATCTTGCTTTTGGATCGATGCTTACTAACTAAAAACTTCTTTAAAAAAAAATATGTTATGTGCTTATTTAGAGCCCTATTCAATTGGCCAAATTGCAATTGAATGAGGGCCTAAGTTTCTTAAGATAATCTAGTGTAGTTTGCCTCTTAAACCTAGTATTCAGCCCTTAAATATTTTGAGTAATTATTTTGATATTCATTTTATTAAACTCGGCAGGAATGCCCTGTCCCTCCCCGCTCTTTACAGTACAGCCATAAACATACAACACATACGTTTTCAACATAACATATATCATACTAACAGTTGTAAATTAACCTTTAAACCAATTATATACCTTGGTTGGACTGAGCTAGAACTGAGTAGAACTAGCTGCCCTTGGAATCTCCCTTGCAGAGTGGATCTACTTCAATATAAGCTACACATCTCCAGGTTCTCTTAAGCGTTTAAGCACTGTTATTAATCAATAGAAAATGTTTGGATATATTACCCAATATATTATCAGCATAATTCAGTCTAAAAGATTTGTATTCCTATAGTTAAACCTTTTGTTCATACTCAAATAATAAGTAATTATATCTCCTGTCACAAGGTTTTATCTCTACTTGCACACTGAGAGGAGGTGACAAGCGTTGTAGACAGAAGCAGGTCATTAGCAGAATGAAGAGGGCAGTTGGGGGAATATTTGGAGATGAGAGCAGAGATGTAAGGGGGTGCGTAATTGCTGATGGCTTTGTAAAGTTAGGGTCATGTTTTTTAAATTTTATTCTGGAGGCTAAGGGAAGCCAGTGGAGTGATTGACAGAGAGGTGATACCGACACTGAACGTTGTGTACAGAAGATGAGTCTAGCAGAGGCATTTATTATAGATATATTTAAGATAATGAGAGAGTGTATTAGGATTTTAGTTGTGTCTTGTGTAAGATAGTGGCGAATTCTAGAGATGTTTTCTAGATGTATAAGACAATATTTTGTTAGTGACTGTATGCAAGGGATGAAAGACAGGGCAGGGTCCAGTAGAACCCCATGGCAATGGGATTGGGAGGTGGGAGTGATGATGTCGTTGTTGACAGTGAGAGAGATGTGAGGAATTGATGCTGTGGTAGAGGGAGGGAAGATTAGGTGTTCAGTCTTAGACATGTTGAGTTTGGGATGGTGGGTGGACATCCAAGAGGATATACTAGAAAAGCAGTTGGAGGCGTTTGTTAGAAGAGAGGGAGATAAATCTGGTGATGAGAGGTAGATTTGATTGTCATCTGCATAGAGATGACACTGAAGCCCAAAATAGTGTATTAGGGTACCAAGTGAGGATGTGTAGATGGAGAAGAGGAGGGGGGCTAGGACTGAACCTTTGGGTACGCCAATACACAGGGGGTAGGTAAAAGAAGAGGTGTCAGAGAAGGAGACACTGAATGATAGATTTTGTAGGTAGGATTAGAACCAAGAGAGAGCAGTATCTTGAATACCGAGGAAGGAGAGGATATGGAGTAGAAGTGGATGATCAACTGTCAAAGGCAGCAGAGAGATCTAGAAGAAGTAAAATGGAAAAGTGATCTTTTGACTTGGCGGAGAGCAAGTTATTAGTGACTTTACTGAGCGCTGTCTCAGTGGAATGTTGGGGTCGGAAGCCAGACTGGAAGGTGTCAAGAAGGGAGTTAGAGGAAATAAAGTTGGTAAGACGAGCCGCTCCAGCAGTTTGGAAGCCAGGGGAACTAGAGAGATAGGGCGGTAGTTAGAGGCGACGTCAGAGTCAGATGAGGGTTTTTTGAGGATGGGTGTAATTATGACATGTTTTATAGAAGATGGAAACGTCCCAGTATTTAGGAAAAGGTTGAAGAGGTGTGTGAGAGATGGGATTAGTGTGGTTGAGAGGGGAGGGATATGCTGAGATGGAATAGGATCTAGAGGACAGGTACTGAGGCGAGTGGATAATAGCAGGTTGGAGACTTCGTCCTCTGTAGTTGGGTCAAAGCAGTTCATGGTGGCTGTGGAATTGGGGAAGGGAGGAACATGGGTGGTTAGTTGAGAGGGTGGAGTGTGTAAACCACTATGAGAGAAGAGTTAATTGTGAATGTTTTGAATTTTATTCATAAAATGGTGAAGTCTTCAGCTATGAGAGAGGAAGGGATGGGAGGAGGTAATGGGCGAAGGAGAGTTTTGAAAGTGGCGAACAGATGCTTGGGGTTAGAGGACAGAGTTGATCTTAGTGATGTAAAGTAGTGTTGTTTGGCAGTAGTGTTGTTCAACGCCTCTGAATGTATCGTTTGTGTAGTGTGCCATGGTTGTGGATGAGAGCAAGGGCGTCTGCATGTGGTTATGGGGGCCAGAGTGGCAAGGGCGGAAGAGAGAATAGATTTATAGAGTGAGGTGGTAGTGTCAGGGCAGTTGAGGTTGGTGATGGGGCTGAGAAGGGATTGGATAATAGTAGAAAGCTAAGCAGGGTCAAGTGGTAGGAGGTTTCTGTTTGTGATGTGGCAGGGGTTGAAGAGGGGTGATGAGAGGAAGATGTGGTGAGGTTGAAGGTAAGGAAGTTATAGTCAGATAGAGGGAGTGGATGGATGACTGGGTAGGAGGTTGTGCTGAGATTGTGCTGAGATTGGTGAAGGTAAGGTCAGGAGAATGTCCAGCATGATGGGAGGCAGTGATAATCTAGCTTAGCAATATATCAAATGTTAAAATAATCATGAGTTTAGTGAGTTTTCTTTCTTACTTATAATATTAATAGTTTATGATTCTCCTAATGTGACTCTGTAGTGTATTACAGGGAGTGCAGAATTATTAGGCAAATTAGTATTTTGACCACATCATCCTCTTTATGCATGTTGTCTTACTCCAAGCTGTATAGGCTCGAAAGCCTACTACCAATTAAGCATATTAGGTGATGTGCATCTCTGTAATGAGAAGGGGTGTGGTCTAATGACATCAACACCCTGTATTAGGTGTGCATAATTATTAGGCAACTTCCTTTCCTTTGGCAAAATGGGTCAAAAGAAGGACTTGACAGGCTCAGAAAAGTCAAAAATAGTGAGATATCTTGCAGAGGGATGCATCACTCTTAAAATTGCAAAGCTTCTGAAGCGTGATCATCGAACAATCAAGCGTTTCATTCAAAATAGTCAACAGGGTCACAAGAAGCGTGTGGAAAAAATAAAGGCGCAAAATAACTGCCCATGAACTGAGAAAAGTCAAGCGTGCAGCTGCCACGATGCCACTTGCCACCAGTTTGGCCATATTTCAGAGCTGCAACATCACTGGAGTGCCCAAAAGCACAAGGTGTGCAATACTCAGAGACATGGCCAAGGTAACAAAGGCTGAAAGACGACCACCACTGAACAAGACACACAAGCTGAAACGTCAAGACTGGGCCAAGAAATATCTCAACACTGATTTTTCTAAGGTTTTATGGACTGATGAAATGAGAGTGAGTCTTGATGGGCCAGATGGATGGGCCCGTGGCTGGATTGGTAAAGGGCAGAGAGCTCCAGTCCGACTCAGATGCCAGCAAGGTGGAGGTGGAGTACTGGTTTGGGCTGGTATCATCAAAGATGAGCTTGTGGGGCCTTTTCGGGTTGAGGATGGAGTCAAGCTCAACTCCCAGTCCTACTGCCAGTTCCTGGAAGACACCTTCTTCAAGCAGTGGTACAGGAAGAAGTCTGCATCCTTCAAGAAAAACATGATTTTCATGCAGGACAATGCTCCATCACACGCGTCCAAGTACTCCACAGCGTGGCTGGCAAGAAAGGGTGTAAAAGAAGAAAATCTAATGACATGGCCTCCTTGTTCACCTGATCTGAACCCCATTGAGAACCTGTGGTCCATCATCAAATGTGAGATTTACAAGGAGGGAAAACAGTACACCTCTCTGAACAGTGTCTGGGAGGCTGTGGTTGCTGCTGCACGCAATGTTGATGGTGAACAGATCAAAACACTGACAGAATCCATGGATGGCAGGCTTTTGAGTGTCCTTGCAAAGAAAGGTGGCTATATTGGTCACTGATTTGTTTTTGTTTTGTTTTTGAATGTCAGAAATGTATATTTGTGAATGTTGAGATGTTATATTGGTTTCACTAGTAAAAATAAATAATTGAAATGGGTATATATTTGTTTTTTGTTAAGTTGCCTAATAATTATGCACAGTAATAGTCACCTGCACACACAGATATCCCCCTAAAATAGCTAAAACTAAAAACAAACTAAAAACTACTTCCAAAAATATTCAGCTTTGATATTAATGAGTTTTTTGGGTTAATTGAGAACATGGTTGTTGTTCAATAATAAAATTAATCCTCAAAAATACAACTTGCCTAATAATTCTGCACTCCCTGTATAAGTTACTACAGGATGTGCCAATTAGTGTCCATATAAGTAGGGTAAATCATCCAATTAAACTGTTTTCCATTTTAGTGCGATAACTAATACCTAATGATTAAAATATATTCATTCTTTCGTAGTGTTAATTTACATCTCAATTTGTGATTAATCTACATGCTATTTATAAAGAACATATTTTTATTAACTCTGTTGTGATGTAAATTGGTATTTGTAATTTTTTTAATTCATTAATTTTTTTATTAGATGGGAATCGGATCACCTATCAGGTAAGATAAAGCATCCATCTCATTAATATTAGAATGATATGTATTTCCAGAACATATAATCTGTTATCTGAAATATTATACAATTAGCTGTAATCCTAGGTAACCCAATTTCCCAACTCCTGACTAACATGGTTCCCTATAGTCGCCAGTCGCTATGCCTTGTGTCTTACCATTGAGTCTATATAATTACCCATATCTAGAGTCCCTACTTAGTTTATATGGGAACCATCTTAGGTCAATTATTTTCCTTTCTATCCTTCGGATAATCAGTAATAACAAAGAGAAAAAAAACACACAAAAAAATACACTGAACAGTACAGATCACCATCAATACCTTTTGCCAGTGTTTGGTAGACTTTCCAGTCCTTTCACTTTCCGGGCCTCTGCGCCTCCCGTTGAAGTTGGTCTCCACCCGGGTCCCCCTTCCCACCCCCCTCTGTGTATGTAAATAGGGAAGATTCCTAAATCATCTGCCATTTTCTGTATACCAACCATGGCCCCCATACTTCCATAAAGTGACTCATGGAGTCTTCCAGAGAATGTGTAATTCTTTCATTTGTATCTATATAGTCTATTTTATTTATGATTATCGGTAAATATAGGTCCCTTGCTTCCACTGTTTAGCTATATGAATTTTGGTAGGCAAATACAAAAATTTTAAAAGTTTATTTTGAGTGTGTGAAAGCGAGGTCACCGGAATTCCCAATAAACACTTTCCATAGTCTCTCGCATGGGGACATTAAATAATTTAGATGCCAACTTAGAAATACTTTGCCATATTAGTCTAACTCTTGGGCAGTCCCACCATATATGAATAAATGTGCCAATGAAATCACAGCCCCTAAAGCAGATTGGATCCACCAAGAATTACCATGTCGCTAATTTTTCTGGGGTGAGCACTTTTACAGCTGTTTCAAGAATATTATGATTAAGAGACCCCCTATAGGTACTCCCGCAGGTGACTTCCCATTTTCCATGTACCAACTCTCCGCCAGATCTTTCTCCCATTCCCACATGTAGCTATCTTTGATTGATGGATCCAGGGAATGATATAAATCGTATATACCGCTTATTATCCGCTTTGACTAGGGGTTCTTGAGACAGGTCCGAGATAACCAAATTCCCCTTTGAAGGCCCTGGGTTCTGACCATATATTCAATAAAGTGTTGAATCCTACACAGGTTATATGTTCATGCAGAGGTAGGTTAAAGGAGTCTATGATTTCCTTATTGCTCAATAGCTTATCATCTTTGATCCAGGTTCCTAACCTGTCCAAACCCCTCAATTTCCACCAATAAAGTGAATCTTCACCAAAGCCCTTTGGAGATTGCAGGTGATAAAGAGTAGGGGTTAGACAGGAAGGGTATGAGAATAAAGAGGAGTGAACCCTCGCCCATTTCCAGCCTTGTATTGTATGATGTATAACCGGGTGTCTCATCTTATAGACCCAATCTGGAATTTTATCTAGCCAAATAAGAGTGTCCCAAGAGAATGGGGCTAATAAGTGGTCCTCCATATAAACCCATGTCGGTAAATGTTGTGCCGAGTGAATAATAGGAATGAAAGAAAGTTGGGCGACCCTATAATATTTTCTCAAATCAGGCAGTGATTGTCCTCCTTTCGATTTATGCTTATACATTAACATCTTATTGATCCTCGCTGGTTTGTTCTGCCAAATAAATTTGGAGACTTTCCTTTGGAACCCCATAAGTTCAGTTAAATTGATGGGTAAAGGAAAGGATTGGACAAGGTACAAGAGTTTAGGGTGCACATTTATTTTGAAGGCATTTATTCTGCCTAACCAAGATATCAGGAGTTTATTCCATTTTGTCAGATCCTGACTTAAAGATTTACAAATCAGATAGTAATTCTCCTTATATATGGAGCTCAAAGAAGGGGTAATTTTGAGGCCCAGATATTTAATATGCTTTGGAACCCAATTAAAAATTAACTGTTTGTTTTAAAAGGTCAGGTATGGCAATAGCCATTGCCTCTGTCTTATCAACATTTATACATAAGCCTGAAATTAGGCCAAATTCGTGAACAATGCCCATAAGTGACCTTAATGAGTAGGCTGGGTCCGTTAAGGTATACAAGATGTCGTCTGCGAAGAAAGAAATTTTATAGTGATGGTGCCCAAATTGTAAACCCTTTACTGCCGCATCCGATCGAATGGCTTGCGCTAAAGGTTCCATCGCTAGGGCAAACAGCTTTGTAATTTTAAACTTCTTACTTACAATATTACCTTTATATCCCCTTACTACAGTTAAACCGCTAGTTTTGTTTCAAGGAATTTTAGTTGTAACTGCAGTACATATATGACAATTTCATGTTGTTTTTTAATCAGTATACTTTGATGTTTTTTAAACTCTTCCACCCTCTGTAGGAGATCACCAATTGATGTTTTATTATTCAAAATATCTTGAGAAAGTTCTTGTCTAAGATTATTTGGAAATTCCATGAACATTATTTTCATTTTTGAAGTTGTTAATATTTCTTCATCAGGAATTAATTTAGACGAGTCCTCATCAATTATGTCTCATATCAAATTTTTCTTGAGATAAGGAGGTAGATGATTGTATAGAGGACTCTGATTGGGACACATTGGGAGATCCTTTATTGCTCTTATCTTTGGGAGAGAAAAAAAGCTACAACATCCGATGATTGGGTGGACCCTCCCTTCTTTTTATCTCTTATTTTTATCTTTGTGACACTATTATTTTTATTCATAGTGTTATAATAGAACTAGCGACTTGCCCGTCAAAAAATGACGTCAATAAGATTGTATGGGCGGTAAATTTTGTAGGTGTTCCAAGATGCTTCGGCGCTCATTGCGAGGTTGTTGGTTGTTTGTGTGCTATCAGCATTGTTTTTTTTTTGCTAATGCTTATGAAATAATGATTAAAATAATACATCAATATACTTTACCTATTTTGAAGTAATATATGCAGAAAGCATTGTGCAAAAGAGCTGGCAATCTGTTTTGATGTTGCTGCAGCATACAATGTGTGTTTTGAGTGCTGTGGAGCTGCTGTGTAAGTGTCAGTAATGTGTGCAGTGTGTAGTGTAAATAGTGTGCGTGCGCAAGCCAAATCTGTTAGGGTAGCTGTGTACTTCCGCATTGTGTAAGTTAGTGTTGTAAAATGGAGCCTAATGTGTGTTACGGGTCTGTTGCTGATTTGGCGTCCTTGTTCTTGGATCTTGTCCATCTTTTTCGGAAAATCCATAGGTGTTTGGTGGTGTTTTGCGTCTTTAGAGTCCTGTAACCTCATTTTCATTTTTTTCGGCTGCCATTTTTTCTCTCGCCTAGGGGATTTTCGGGTGTCTAAACTCTCGTATTTCAAGTAAAATTGAGGTGTAATTTCAGTTTTCGAGGTCCTGGGTGCTCCCACTTACTGTAATTAGGTAATTTTTATGTATTTGGTGTGTGTATTTATTGTGTTTTTAATGTTTTCATGTGCGCGGGTGTCGGGCGGTAAGGTCATATTTTTGCGAGGTCGTAATGTTTTTTTTTCTAAGTTCCGCGTCTCATATTTGTTTCTCGTAAGTCCGTAAATTTTGAGAGGTCCGCAGTAGCTGGCAAGGGGCGCCTTCCGCGCTCCATGCCAGCAACTGAGGCCCTCGCTTTGCGAGGGCCGCAGGCTCGCTACGCGAGCCTGCAGCATTAGCAACAACCCGCATGCTCACAACTATATATGTGATGGACCCAATAGACAATTAATCAGTTTTACTATGCTTGTTCGAGCTTACACTCTCACAGAGAAGTGGGTAGAACAGATTCATCTTCCACATTCTTAATTTGTCTCTTTTGAGGACAGATCCACTAAGTGCAACTTATAGTTGCTATTTTCAAGCAACCTTAAATATCGGTTGAACATTCCTTCCCCCAAAACAACAATAGTAAAAACTGTGCTGGCAAGGAACTGAGCAGTCTGAGGCAATTGCTGGATTTTAATGATATACAGCATTTAGGAACCTATTATTTTTCAAGGCTTCCACAGAGTATAAAGGACTACAATTTTGAGTTTGTTGTATCAGTATGTTACCAGAGAAAGGGGAACCATTCCTTCAGGGAATTTAAATATCAACACAGAGTCAGGGACTTACTTACCCTAGTTACTTTCACCAGGTCTACACTCCTTAACTTGTGTGTTCTGCAGGTATAACAATCCAAATGACCCTGTCTTCCTCCCTTAACCTTCCCCTGGCCCTATACTCTGTTTTAGTCCTAGAAAAAATGTTGTGCGGTATTCCAATTGCTCCCTGAGCTGACTGCTGGTGTATTTCCCCTGTTAGGGCTCCCCTCTGTGCATGCAGTAACTTCTTACCCAGACCAGCGTGTCATTTCTTGCAATCAGGCTTGTTTCCACCATACTCTCATTTACAACTCCAAACCTCCAGCACAGCAAACATTGAGGCAGGACATGTTCCTTCATAAGAGACCATGCTGCCTTCTATAGTCTGCTTCTATTCTAGAAAATGGACTGTGAACCGTTAAAGGAACTCCAGCTGATAAAAAATGTCAGAGAGCTAGCCACAGACCAGAGGGCAGGGGAGGTTATGATCCCCAAGTTCCTGCCAAACAGAGAACCAGCAAATAAGCTCCAGAGGGACTACATTCCTTATTGTGTGCCCAAGCAAGGAGAGCTGGGGCACAGTGGCCTGACCGTGCTCCAGGGGCCAGCCATAGGACAAGGGACAGTAGGAGAGAGAGCTGTGAGATCCTGCCAGTGACCAAAGATCCCAATGGTGGTGAGCGCTATGCCCAGAAGGTGGGAGCTGAGGAAGAAGGATGCGAGGTCATGATCCAGATGTCATCTCTGGAAGTGAAGCCTCCAGTCCAGACCACCATCATGGATGCTGGGCTCAGGATCAGACTGGTATGTTCCTTCTTAGAGGTATTATTTTATGTAGCTCCCAAGGGAAATGTTTTCCCTCAGACATTGGGAAGAGGAGGGCACTGGACCTGGCTTTTGGGAGGGGGCTGGCCATGTCACCTTGGGAACTGTCACCTGGACTGGGTACCAACTAAGACCTTTTGGAATAGGTAAACTAATAGGCCCAAGGACTATTATAGATGCCACAAGTCGGCTGTTTGTACTGGCCTGGCTGGAGAGGGTGGCATTGGCAAAGAACTACCCCAGATTGTTACACACATGGGTGGGCCAGTATTCATGGATTGGAAAAGAGGGTACCCCATGGTGTGGCTCATCATCTACCCATACTGCATTATCTCCCCTGCAGCTGGCCACTGAAATTGTGTTCTCCAATGGATGGGAAGATAGAGGGAATGTGCCATGGCCCGAGGGAGGCAGTTAGCAAATGCGCCATGGAGGCTATACCCAAAATTGTGTGCCATTAGAATTGGAAGAATATGTGGACTGTGAGGCAATTACAACTCTATCACTCGCACAAGATACATAGTTACATAGTAATTAAGATTGAAAAAAGACTTTCAGTCCATCAAGTTCAACTTTTTAAGATCTCCTCTGATCTGCAATATGCAGATTAGTTATTAATTAATTAGATGTTAATTAATTATTAATCAACATTTTTTTTTTATTAATAATTAATCCAGAGGAAGGAAAACAGAAAAAAAAAACAAGTGAAATAGTCTTAAAAGGGAAAAAAAATTCCTTCCTGAGATACTGGCGATCGGATTTCTCCCTGGATCAATACTCTCTCTCTAATTATCCAGGATAACTCTTTTTAATTAGAAATAAATCTGGTTCCCTTTTAAAGTTATCTATCGAATCCGCTGTCACCACCTCCTCTGGTAGAGAATTCCACAGATTAACCACCCTTACTGTGAAGAACCCTTTTCTTTCTTTAAGGTGAAATCTTTTTACTTCTAATCTCAAAGAATGTCCCCTTGTCAGTTGAAAACTTCTTGGCACAAAAAGCTCCCTTGACAAATCTTTATACTGACCCTGGATGTATTTATATAAGGTAATCATATCTCCTCTTAGCCGCCTTTTTTCTAGAGAAAATAAGCTTAATTTGGTTAGTCTTTCTTCATAACTTAGCCCCTCTATTTCCCTTATTAGTTTTGTTGCCCTCCTCTGTATCTTTTCCAGCTCTAGAATGTCCTTTTTATGAAGTGATGCCCAAAATTGTACTCGATATTCCAAATATCTCTTGCTTCTATACCCTTCATATTACATGCTAATATTTTATTTGCCTTTGCAGCTGCTGCTTGGCTTTGTTCACCGTTACCTAGGTGGTTGTCCACAATCACTCCCAAATCCCTTTTCAATATCTGATACCCCTATATTTGCTTCATTAAGATTATAGATTGCATGGCTATTCTTCGTTCCCAGATGCATAACTTTACATTTATTCGTATTAAATCTCATCTGCCATTTAGATTCCCATTCCTCAATTTTATGTAAATCCCTTTGGAGGGAAAGCACATCATTATCTGATTGAATTACCTTGCACAACTACGTGTCATCTGCGAAAATGGAGACACTACTTTCTAGTCCCACCTCTAAGTCATTAATAAATATTTTAAAAAGGAGAGGACCTAATACTGAACCCTGAGGAACCCCACTTACCACATTAGTCCAATCGGAGTATATTCCTTTTACAACAACCCTTTGCTTCATGTCTTTTAGCCAGCTCTAAATCCATGAGCAGATATTTACTGCAATTCCTGTATTTCTTAGTTTGCACAATAGTCTCCCATGTGGCACTGTATCAAAAGCTATTGCAAAATCCAAAAGGACTACATACACTGAGTTGCCTTGATCCCGATTTTTATTAACCTCCTCATAGAAACTAATTAGATTTGTTTGACGTGACCTAGCCCTCATAAATCCATGGTGACTCCTGCTTATAATCCTGTTCAAACAGACATATTCTTGTATAGTATCCCTTATTAACCCTTCTAAAATCATCCCCACTACAGAAGTGAGGCTGACTGGTCTATAATTCCCCGGGTTTGCTCTTGCTCCCTTAATATCAGTGTGGCTAGAAATTTGTCCAGCAGGTCGAATTCCTAGGCCACACTAGGATGAGGAAACTAGCTGTTATGAACAGAAGGGCCCACTGGACTGTTTGGGGTTAATCAGTTATTATATCTGTGTTCAGAATGTGCTAGCGACTTGCATACATGTAGTTATATCATGGATGTAATAAGTACATATAGTACTGTCATTGATTAACATTAAAATAATGTATCTGTGTTAGAAGTAGTCCATAGGATATGCTTATATAATATAAAGATAATGCAGTCATATCTGGGATATACAAAGGGTTAAGATTCTAAATAATTTATATGGCTTTGAGAGTCAGCCATGCATAGATCTCTGTATTGAGACTGGAAGGGGGAGGAAGGAGTGTAGGTGGCTGTGTATAAGATGACATCTAGCAGATATAACTGGGGAAGTTTAGTTTATAACCCTGTAAGCTGAGATCTAGCAACTAAGAAATCTAGCTACAGACCTGGGGGAAGTCTTTGGCGTTTTGTGTTATCTGAAAATGTGTCTTGAAAATAAAGAAGTGCCAGTCTGATTTGGACACTAAGCAATAGTGATCTGAGTCTACTGTGTGAAACATTTTAAAACCAAATAAATGTCTGCCTGTGTCTTCTTCTGGGGCGAGTTATTAACTTAAGCTGTCCTGAGTTCTCCTAAGAAGGTGTTCTGGCTGGGTGCGGAGATTTGAATAAAAAGTTGCGACCCATACAGAGAGAATTGGGGTGAGCATAGGGGTGCCAGACCTGTGGACATCTAGGAAGGGCCCTTAGCTTGGGACAAAGCAACGAAAACCATCGTCGCTGGAGGGGCATTTGGGCAAGGTAAGTGGTCCTATTTACCCTACTCTAGGCTTAGTGAGGGTGGTTGTTTTAGGTGAGATTTATGTTTTTTTTATTTTATGTAGTTATGGGGTTTAACTGTATGTATTTAGGGGTTTAACTATATGTATTTAGGAGTTTTATTGGAGGTCATGTATGTTTTTATTTTATGTAATGGATGCTTTTTTTATTTTGTGTAATTTGTTTTTTTTATTTTGTGTAACTTAAATTTTTTCTTCTCTGTAGAGTAGTTTTTTTATTTTATGTAAGTTCTGCTTTTTATTTTATGTAATTTAGTTTTTGTTTTTTTTGTAATGTAGGTTTTTTTATTTTGTGTAATTAGTGGGGTAATACAAATTGTATTAGAGTTTTAGGTGGGTAATGTAGGGTTTAAAAGGTTAGAGGTAGGTTAATGGGGTAGGGGGGATTAATAGGGTAAAGTAGGAGAAGGGTAGGTAGCGTAAGGGTTCATTTAATAGGGTAGGGTAGGAGGGGGTTGATGAGATGGGGTTTATTGAGCACATATGGGGGCTAAATAGGACAAATTATGGTTAAATAGGTATAGAGAGGGTTACATAGGACTAGATGGGGTTACAAAGGACTAGATGATGTAAAATAGGATGAGACGGAGTTAAATAGGACAAGATGGGGTTAAATAGGTCTAGATGGGGTAAAGTGGTTAGTGATATGTTTAATTAGTTATGGTTAAGGGTTAAATAGAGGTGATTAGTTAGAGGGGGTTAATAGCATGGTATAAGGGAGGATAGGGGTTAATATTGTAAGATTGGGATCAATAGGGTAGGGGTTAATGGAGTTTAGTATGGATTAATGGGGTATAGTTAGGTTTAATGGGGTTTAGCATGGGTTAATGAAGAATAGTTAGGGTTAATGGGGTTTAGTATGGGTTAATTGGGTTTAGTTAGGGTGCATGGGGTATAATTAGGGTTACTAGTATAGTGTAGTGCTTAGACTTTGTGCCATGAGGGTACTAGAGGACCCTCATGAAACTTATGGTGTTAATATAGGCATTAATATTGTCCTATAGGGGTCTATATAGACCCCTATTTGACATAGGGTCATGAGGGTCTATATTGACCCCCATGAGTGATGTGGCTAATCAGTGTCCCATAAGGTTCTGCATAGACCCTTACATGACTAATGGGCTTAATTAGGGTCTATAATGAACCTTTTGGGACTAAAGGGGTTAATTAGTGTTCCCAAAGTGTCTGTATAGACCATCATGGGACTAATGGGGGATAATTAGTGTCTCATAAGGGTCTGTATAGACCATTATGGGACTGATGGGGTTACTAAATGTCCCATAAGGGTCTGTATACACCCTTATGGGACTGAGGGGGTTAATTAGAGGCTCAAGGGGGTCGGTACAAAACCCCCATGAGTGATGAAGTTAATTTCAGATGCCGGGGCGGTAATTATAGTACCTCTTTACGGTCCTTTCAGGGCCTGCGGTGGGATATGTTTTACATTTTAAATGCAGTGGGGGGCCCCATACAGCACGGGTTAATATGGGGAAACTACAGGGGTCCTGAGTAGGACCCCAGCATACGGGGGGTAATTTAGGTGCCACGCGGCCGGTATTGCGCAATATTGTGCCACAGGCTCTTTAAGAACCCACGGTGACCCAATCACATATCACTCTCAATGGTGGGCAGCATCAGATGTGTGATAAATACTCGGAGCAATTACCTGATATATATATATATAAAGAGTAAACATCCAATAGAGATTCCATGTATGAATGTGCCCACTGCAGTGTATGCAGATACAGTCTCTGTAGGGATGGATGTGCAGTATGGTGTACTAGCCTTTCAGAGACCATGTATCAGGAGCATGTTAACAACTACTGCTAAGTGGTAGTCAATGATTGGTTAGTCTGACACACTGTGCAGGAAGGTTTGGAGAGTATGTATATGCATGTGCCTCAGAGGGCAGGAATCAAGATATTGTTATGAGCCAATAACAACCAAAGTCACCATACAAATAAATACAGTAATTAGATCTAGCAAAAGATAGCTCCACAAATAAGTGAATCATCCAGTTTAAAGACAATAGGATGTCAGATAGGAACACACAGCAATCAAATGCTCATACAATGTAATTAACTCATATTCCAGTCTCCTCTAATTTTAGCTGGCAGGAGGTCTGGGTCCACTATCAAGCCAGAGACAGGGGTGTAAGCTCAGTCTGCACCATGCCTCTAACTATCAGGATTCATGTCAGGAGGAGGAGCCAAGGAGAGGATCAGCGAGCCCGGGAGGTGAGGAGGAGGACTCCTGATTCCTGTGGTCGTTGGGGGTACTTACTGGCCTGTCAACCACATCCATGGTGTTCAACCACACTGGCTCCTCCACCCCGGATATATACACCACCCAGGCTTTCCTATTGGACAGATAGTAGGTCTAATCTTTACATACAAATCTTCACTAGATTTTCTCCTCCTCTGTCTTTTTTTAGATTTTGACCAGCTTTTTTGACATTTTTGATTTTCTGAACACACTGTATGTCTGTAATTAAATTGGATTAGATGAAGCAGATGAAGGCATGATGTACTGTATGTGCTATACACATTACTGGTTATTTCTGTTATATGGAGTGTTGAATGATGACAATTGTATTCATCTGATTATGGTTACTGTGGTGTTATGACACTGATTTGGGACATTAAAATACATAACAATTACTTAACAATAATATTTTAGTATATTGATCTTCTCCCTGTGTACCCATCCCTTCATGCATTTGATGACTGTAAACTTATGTTGATTAGTAATCAATGTTGTTATGGCCAAGTGTTTCCACTTTCTTTGTTAAATCTGATGTTAATATTATCATTTTTAACATCAATTCACATATTGGTGAAAACAACACCTGAATTATGCATGAAGTGTGACATGATGCTGAAATATATACCCTTCCTTTCATTTCAAAACATTGTTATGTAAATATTCCAGCCCATTACAGTGACAAAAGCATGAATTACAAGTGATCACATGTATTAATATATCCAAAGTGTGTTCAAGCACTTATTTTAATGTTATTATCATGATTTTTAAAGCAGGTGTGAACAACATCATTAGTGATTTTGGGAGTTAAGATTTTGATATATATATACATTGTGACACTGTTGTGGCTCACCATTCCACTGGAGGGTTTTTAACATGTATAATTAATAATTAATTGATACTTTAAAACTAGTTGTAATTTCACAACATTATTATTTGCATACATCTTGCCACGAGCACGACAGTAATGGCATGGGACTTGACAGGGCAGGTGTACCTGAGATTTCTGTTGATGGAGGTGAGTTTCCTGGTGCCTCTCCACAGCCTCCTTGTGTGTTTATTGGCCTTTCTGAAAAGCTTCAATACATTAGTCCCTTGTCATGATTAGTCCCTCTATCCCCATCTACCTGTGCCTAAATCCCCTTGTTCCTTACATGCTTAATGTGAATATCCAGTGCCTGGCTTGTGCTATCTAGTTATATACCTGTGTAGTTCACCATGTATCCACCATCAGTGTCATTCAGTCCTCTTATTAAGACCTCATTCTGCCCATGACGACATATCTCACACCCAAGTATATGAGTCCCAAGAATATTGTGTAGATCAGTGTTTTCCCAATTACAGTCCTCAGGGATCACTAACAGGTCACATTTTATGCATATCTCTGCTTGCTCACAGTCAGAGTTAATCAGAGGCTCAGTGAGTCCAATTAACCATCTGGACTTAGCTCACCTGTGCCCAAGCAGTGTTAATCCTAAAATGTGACCTGTTAGTAGACCCTGATGACTGAACTTTGGAATCGCTGGTGTAGATGACATACATTCCCCTGGATGTGATGTAAATGATCACTGTCAGTATTGTGATGTGGTGAGGATCACTACGGTTGTTGAGTATTGTTTCACATGTCTGGCTTATCTTTAGTCATGAGGTGTAGCTCACTCACAATCATTCTGTGAACCACTAATAGAATAGTTAGGGATAGTTACTGGGCATTTTTTTTCCGTTTAACTTTGGAATATAACGAACTGATTGAGGCCCACAAGTTGTACCTAATGTTACTACTTTCCAATTAAAACTCTGCGAATCAAACAGGCAGATGCAAGTAATTGTGTTCCTCGTTCTATAGCAGTTTCCAAACTATGGAAGGAGCTCCAGTACCAAGACGATAGAAAAATCAGCTACTTTCATTGTATGTTTTCTTACAACAGATTATTTTTATGACAACATTTTGAAAAGTTACTTCTTTTTACTGCCTAAATGTCATGAAAACTGGACTATTTGAGAATCCCTTATACAAAAAATCTGTGATGCTGTCAACATGATAAGAGTTTCTAAGTAAGACTATTTTTATTCTTGGTTGATCACCCTTATTAATTTGAATGATACCTTCAAAATATATTATTTTCCATGGTGGCACTATCATCTGACCATTTTCCTATAATATCAACACTTCTGTGTAACAGTTTAACAGAAGCATAGAAATAGAGTGAAATGAAGAATGAAGACTGATTATCAGCTTACACAATGATTGCATGCAGTTCCTATAAATGTAAAATGTAAACGATATAAAACATAAATGTTTTCAGTTGCTTGGACTTTGTAAAGAAAAACAAGACTAGACAGTACTATATTAATATGATTAATGCTGTAGTTTTCAATATTGCTTCACAAACTCATAAAACAGTTATTAGAAATAGGACATTGTTTTCTGTATTTATAGTAGGGAGAGAATAATTGAGGTGTCTTATATTGATTCCGGAGATTCAATGAGCCTAAACATTTATTTACTTACTTTTAAATTCCCACTGTTAGAGAAGAGAAACTAAAATGACTTGTGTGTATACCTATCAGTTTTCTACAGTACAAGTTTTCCATCTGACAATCACAATTTAAATTAACAACTAATGCATAAAGTTCTATATCAAAAATGTTTGTAGTAAAAATGTTTGTTTTTTAATGTACAGCAACAAATGTATATACTAATAATGTAATATATTTACTTAACTACAATATATTGATATGCTGTTTTGAAACCAATCTAGTTTTTTGCTTTCAAAACATATTTAAATAAGATACCTAAAATGTTCACAATATGCACAACTTTTGGTAGATTTACTGTGTTTTTTTGTGACTAACTTGTTATGTTTCTTACAAATTTAGATTTGCTATATGTGCAATATTAGTTACAGATTCAGATGTTCAAATAATTTAATATATTTTATATATGCTCAAACAAAAAAAATCTAAATGGATAATATGTTTTAATAAGGCTAATTACTCATTTGGAATCTGTAGGTACTAATTATTCTCAGAACCATATAGATTTAGACTAAAAACAAAGCAAACCTCAGTGGGCAGTTATCAATTATACACATTTATTGCACAGTTCATGATAGGTTTACCTTGCAAAATTGAAATTACATTTTCTGCAGGAAGTTTAATAATCTTCAATTGCTAGTGCCTTATTATTAGTTATGTCCTTATTATTAGTTATGTCCATTTAAATTATGCCTTTTTTTGCAGCTTTTCTTATGGCTTGACCACATTTCTATCTCTGCCATTCAAGACATACAGGCTTCCTCATCATTATGAATCTCTTGTCATGGATGGTGTCCTATGCCCACTCACTTACCCCCCAAAATGAATTCTAACTACTGAATTGTTGATGGATAGCTACATTTTGTCACATAAGGACAACAAAGTATTGGTCATATTTTTGCTACTACTCAAGTTGCTCATTACTGGACATAGTTCAATCAGCTTATTTTGATAAATAGATTTAGGAAATACGCCAACATTGTATAACACAATGCCATGAATTTACTGAGATCTTTGATTTCTACATGAATCAATTCAGCAGCCTTGTCATTTGACTGGATACATTCTGTGCTGATTTTTACTTCTTTCAAACAGCACAGTAGTATCTTCCACTTTAGATGCCTACATACAGTATTTCGTAATGGATACTGAAAGTTTGATGACTCATTTTGCTACTTCAATAAAGACAATACTAGTGGTATTATTACATTAGAACATATAAATGCTATTACTGGTAGATAAGAGATCACAGATACAAATAATGAAAAATGATACTACTATGCTCTTGCCTATATTTAGGTGTTATTGGTGTTGGCACTAGTGAAAAGACCTCTGATATCATCCAGATATTTCTCCTTTTCAGAATATAATTGTGCTACATGAGTGATAAAAAACAAATTAAAGGTAATGCTGCTTAATACTTTTCCATAAAAGATGACTGATGACCATACTAGTGTTTCCGTACTATATGATTACTTTCATATATCAAATTTGATATATCATTTATTTTATCAAACCTTCAGAACTTTACATTACTTGTTTTAATAAAGGTTAGTATATGAGTAACTTTACCAGCAAGTAAATACATTTTAGGGGACAAAATTTGCAAAAATAGTTTATTAATCTGAACAGCGTCAATAATAAAATCAATTAAAATGTATAAAACCAATAAACATAATAACCCTCTTATATATTGGTCAGGCAGCGGATCAGATATTGCAGGTCTTGTTAAATACACTGGTACAAATTTTGCACTCTCAGGGCCTCATTCTATTACAGGCCGTGAATCGGCCGTAAGGCTGCGATTCCTTGCGGGGGTTCAGTTAACTCGTGATTCTATTATACGGCCCCGCAAGGATCTCCTCTTACGGCCGGCCGTATATCTTGGAACCGGCCGTAAGCTCTGAAATATAAAAACGCAAAAATAAATTCAAGCCTGCACTGTACAGCTCTGTAAATGCTAGGGATCATATTGGGGGACATGAGGATTAAAAGGAACCCACTCTCAAGCTTGCACATCAGCCCAAACCCGAGTTCAAATTAACTGTTTATTTTCCGGCTGCGGCGTGGGTGTGTCTGAGGTGCTCCAAGCACTCTGGACTTTTTACAAGGATATTTTACGTATATTAAAAATAAGATATTTTACGGATTTGAGTATAGGGTAATTGTGTGCTATTTTTGCTAACACCGAATATCACTTTATAGACTCTGCAAAGTGCAGGATGGCTTTATTTGGGCTATTTTATGTGCTTAATTGGTGCTAGCGGGACCTCTTTCCTGCAAGTAAGCTGCGGCTCGCTTTTAGCCTTGCAGAGAGGGTTCCCGGAGCAATTGAATTGCAAATAGGAATTTTTTACGGCCGATTTCCTTGCGGCCAATTAAGATCAAAGGATTTCCTCTGGCGCGAGCGGCCGCAAGAGATAGCAAGGCACCGGCCGCAAGCCTGCCGGAATCCCCGGCCGGAGGGGAATAGAATAGCAGAATAGCTTGCGGCCGGTCCTTGCGGCCGCTAATAGAATGAGGCCCTCAGTCTGGTTAGGCATTTTATTTCTATTTTTTTTTATTGTTAATAATATATAGACAAAAACAGCTATATATGGTGTGGAATGAACAAAAGCCATTTTCTGGTGTTGTCTTCATAAATAAGAACTTATATTGAAGCTTGGTTTTTCAGTGTTTTTTTATAAGATAAGACATATAGTGCTCTATATATAAATTGGAACTTTATATCTAGATTAGAAATCAAAACTTTCTATATGAGTTCACTTAAAATGATTCATAATAATCTAAAGGTGTCAAGGTTCTGTTTTTTCCCCATATAATACAAACAATAAAATCATTTAAAAAAAAAAAAAAGGCCGGACCAGACTGAGAATGCTAAATTTGGACAGGTGTATTAAGCAGAACCTGCAATATCTGCCTGACCGAAAACCATAACATGTTTTTTTATGTTCATTGGTTTTATAAATTTTGATTGATTTTAATATTACCACTGTTCAGATTCATAAATAAACTATTTTTGCTAATGTTGTCCCCAAAATGTCCCCAAAACTATCAGTGTTAAGCACTATGGGAAAATACTATTCCTAAAACAATTTGAAATTACCTTTACCAGCACCAAATGCAGTCAAACCATTCTTGCTTTTAAAAAAAAATGCTTTTCATATGTACGTCTCCATCATAAACGTTGATGTCTACTCAGATGTGGAGCATAATTGTATCTGGACATATTCCAAGACTATATTATAACTATCATGAAAAGTCAGAAAAACATTTATAAAACTAGCGACTTGCCCGTCAAAAAATGACGGCAATGAAATTGTAAGGTAGCTAAATTACTAAATGAATATAGTGTACCTATTGTGAAGCATTGTGATGAAGAGCTGGCAATCTGTGTTGATGTTGCTGCAGCATTAGTGGTGTGGAGCTGCTGTGTAAGCATGCTGAATGTGTGCACTGTGTGGTATGAATATCCGTAGGTGGTTTGTGGCGTTTTGCGAGTTTCTTGTGGTGTTTTGCGAGTTTGTTGTGGTGTTTTGCGAGTTTAGAGTGCTGTAGCCTCGTTTTCGTTTTGTTCGGCAGCCATTTTTTCTGTCGCTTAGATTTTTTTTTAGTCTCAAAAGTCTTTTATTTCGAGTAAAATCGAGGTGTAAGCTGCATTTTTGAGGTCCTGGGTGCTCCCTCTTGGTGTAGGTAAGGTTTTTATGTATGTGCTGTGTGTATGTATTGTGTTTTAAATGTTTGTATGTCGGCGTGTTGCGTCCGATGTTTGCGAGGTCGTAATGTGTGGTAACGTGTTTCGTACGTTGTTTGCGTTCCTCGTAAAATTTAGCGAGTGTCGTAATTTGTGTGTCGTGTTTTTTGAGTAGCGACGTGAAGTTTGCGAGGGTTTGAGGCCCTTGCCCAGTGACCTCGCCAGCAACTGAGTCCCTCGCTTCGCGAGGGGCCTCAGTTGCTGGCATGGAGCGCCTTCGGCGCTCCATGCCAGCAACTGAGGCCCTTGCCCAGTGACCTCGCCAGCAACTGAGGCCCTCGCTTCGCGAGGGGCCTCAGTTGCTGACATGGAGCGCCTTCGGCGCTCCATGCCAGCAACTGAGGCCCGTGGCCAGTGACCTCGCCAGCAACTGAGGCCCTCGCTTCGCGAGGGGCCTCAGTTGCTGGCATGGAGCGCCTTCGGCGCTCCATGCCAGCAACTGAGGCCCGTGCCCAGTGACCTCGCCAGCAACTGAGGCCCTCGCTTCGCGAGGGGCCTCAGTTGCTGGCATGGAGCGCCTTCGGCGCTCCATGCCAGCAACTGAGGCCCTTGCCCAGTGACCTCGCTACGCGAGGGCCGCGGCTCGCTACACGAGGGCCGCGGCTCGCTTCGCGAGCCCGCAAGCGTGAGCAACGACCCGTACGCTCACAACTATATATGTGATGTCTCTGCTCCGCTCTTTTTAATATTTTATTATATCACTTAATATACTCTACCCTTTGTGTTTTACTCAGGATTCCATACCCACCCCACTTTAAAGCATTTAATAGCCTCTTCTTCATATGCATTTACCTATTCACACTCATGCCTTTATAATTCTTACTTTATGATGAATAAATTAAAACTCTGTTCCAGATGTCTGATTTACTTGTCTAAAAAGGTCATACCTCAACTCCACTAAATCTACTTTTAAGTTTACTTGTTATACATGTCTTCAATTCAATGAACATATTAAATGTATAACTTTGTGATCTAAATAAGTGAATAAAAGTAGTAAATTAAAAGCGTTGTACTATTTACTGATACCTACAAGGTAGTTTCTCAGGATAGCCGTAGATAAATTGTCGTTGAAAAACACTGATATTACCACTACTTATGCAAAATAATATGTGGAAGTTTTATTTTGCATCCTTTAGTACTGAGCCATATAATTTGTATTGTGCTGAAATTGTATGTGAAATAGTTTTTTTACTGAACATTTGTATGCCTAATAAAAGCTTTCTACATTTTCCTTCATTTTCCTTCATATGGCTAGACTAACAGAGTCAGTTAAATAAAGTATGAATGTACATAATAGGATTTATAACACAATTATATATTTTGATTTTGTGGATATTGTAATGGATCTCGTAGGATGAATGTAACATGTTTTCCATATTTATAGATCCTACAGTTCAAAAACTTAAGATTCATATACCATGGAGTTTTCTGTATTTTTTTTTTTTTATTAATCTTTTTAAGAGTTAAAGAGTTAAAAGTTAATTGTAGCTGATACAAAATTACATTTAATATTTTCAAATAAAAATAAAATCAACCAAAAAATAAACAGAAAAAGTAAATATATCTGTTGACTTTTATTAAATTATTAATTTGTAACAAACACAATGCAACTCTTCGGTATATTAGTTTTGTGTTTCTGGATTTATCTGAAAGAATAAACACATTATAAAAAATATTTTTGGGGCTATTTATTATTTTGTTCTTTAGTTATATTTGCAGTTGAGTCGATAAAATGCATTGTGTAGCTTATTCCATTAATTTTTTTATCAATGTATCTTCTTTATCTCCTTTGCTATACTCTTACATTTATGATTCACATGCTTTGATGATTTATCACTGTGATTTACTGGGACAGGTTCAGGTGCTAGCTACTAGCTGCCCTTTTATACCTTGGAATACATCTTAATTATTTTAAGCTGTCATTACATAGAAATTGATAAGAATAAATCTGTTCAACATCATTGTTGTAGTAAGCCTTATTTCATCAATACAGTTGCGGAAAAAAAAAAAAGTCATTATATCATTCTGCCATTTTTTAGTTAGATATTTTATTCTATATTTTCATGTCTTTATGTCAGGGGTCACCAAACTCAGTCCTGGAGGGCCGCACCCAGGCCTGGATTTGTGGATATCCTTGCTGCAAACAGGTGAGACTATTGCTTCTTCAGTCATCCTGATTGACTCACCTGTGCACAGAAAGAAAATCCTCAAATCCAGGCCTGGGTGCGGCCCCCTAGGACCGAGTTTGGTGACCCCTGCTTTATGTAATAAATAAACACATAGTTTATAATTATATATCTGAAGTTATTAAAAAACTAACCATTTTACACTAGGAGCCAACTGTTTTAATGCACAATCTCACCATTCAAACTGTACAACCTGCAGCCTTATTACCAAAATGCTCTCTCCTATGTTTTTATATGCCCTCAAACAAGCTCAGACCAAACACTGCATTGTATGATCCAGAGTATAAACATATTTTGCATCAGTTTTACAGGAGAGGCATAACAACTCAAGCTTCTAGTTCAAAGTTCTCTTTCTTTCTCTACTGCCCCACTAGTTTCCCACACTTCTATTCCTTCAGTCCTTTTTTTGTTTTTTAAAGCATTCTAATAAATATACCCATTGAAAGTCAATTACATTTGTTGCCACCACTCTGTTTACTATTCAGTTCACTGAAAGATGAAAAGTGCCAAGTTAAAAGAGTAGATACCGGTACTTCTACAAACAAAAAAATAGTTCCATTGACCTCACTAATCTTTAACTAGTGTTAATTATAGGAATGATATTATGTCCTTTTTTTAAGTTTGTAATAGTATACATAGGGAGCCCCAAAGTTGTATATAAAAAAAAAAAAGCCATATAGTAAATGGCAGTAGACCAGGCAATATAAAGATTGTCTACTTGTCAGGCCACAATGCAAGCTGCACCTTAAAGAGATCAACTTGATATCTCATTCACAACCAAATATAAGTATTTTCTTAGATGTAACCAGCCTTTCTAATATATGCGAATACTATGATGTTATTTCCTGTTCTTGACTGCACGTCAATGCTTGACCCTTAATTTTGTTCCTGGCTATTCTCTGTCTCCCATCTGCCTTCTTATACCAGATGTCTAGACTTTAGCACATGGTTTACTAGTACATGTCCACATGTGAATCACTATAATATAGCGCAAAATACCTGAGACATTTTATTATCTATTAGTGCATGTAATTGTGCTCTGTGCATTGATGGGAGTTGTGTCATTTGCATCTTGATACCTGCCAAAAGAAACAATGCTGCAAGGGGTACAGTAACAGTTTGGACGCTCCCCTCCAAAACTTTTCATGAAACAGGAAAAACTGTCTGGTCTATGAAAATGTATGGGCTGATAAAGTATATCAGGGGGGTGAGAGCAAAAACGGGGCCAAATTACTAGATGACTTTATATCCTTTCCAATGATGTACTGTCAAGCATCCTGCCAAATATTTGACAAATAAACTACCTTACAGTTCACCTTTTTTTATTGGAATATGTGTCATCCCACACGGAAAAAAACATGAACATGAATATAAACTAGATATCTCCCTAGTGATAGTCTCTCCATTTTCAGTTTACATTTTGGGGACTTCTTCACTTGAAGAAAACAAAACATATTAATTGGAAAATGGATCAAGCTAATGTTTTGAACACCGTGAAATAACTGAATTATGGTCAAATGTACATTTCTTCCTGTTTATTCTCACAGCTGTGCAATGATTATGGCATCATTGTTATAATCAATATAAATAATAATATATTTATATAATCTCGTGTAATAGTGAACATTTATATGAGCCTTCTCAGCCCTCTTACGCACTTCCTGTCTATCTCTCTCCTGCACCTCAGTCCAGCACTGAGTCTGTGCCAGAAAGTTGTTCTCAGCACTTTCCTGCCTCAGGCTTACAAAGCCTGCTCTTGTTGCTATGTTAGCTTAGGTCCCTCAAGCTCTTGCAGTTATTTAGGTATCCTGCATCCATGTTCATGGGGTCATTCGCATCGCTGGAGAGCAATGGTTGACATGTGTGCCAAGGCATCCATCGATGAGGAGTCATGGTTCCAGAAGAATTGGAAATTGTGGTTTCAGAAGGATACATTCACTAAGTAAAGTAAGTAGTAGATTTGGCCCTAATCCACTGTGAAGCCTTTCCTTGCCCATGTCCAAGATACTGTTTTGGCTTTTGTGGCCACAAGGTCCCATATCAATCTTTGCAGGCTCCACCCAATTGTTCTGGCCAATCGCTGTCCAAGGACATGCCCCTAAACACCTTTAGATGTTTAGCCATCACTTCAAATTGAGCCTCCAGCTTTCCATAAGTCCTAAATTAGCCTTCATTATGAATTTCCTTGGTTATTTTGGCCATTTTCACTAAGCAAATAAAGCTTGTCAGCCTTCAGCAGTTTTCACATCATATTTTGGCTGCAATATCATTTCACTTCGAGCGTCCAGCTTTAGTCCTAAATAAGTCTTTCATTACCCATTTACTGGATCATTTAAAGCAAGCTCGTCAGCCTTCAGCAAGCTCACAAGTCATATTTGGCCTGCATCATCACTTTGAGCCTCCAGTTTTCCATTAGTCCTAATTCTGCCTTCATTAGGCATTCCATTGATCATTTTGTCTATTATTCACTAAGTAAAGCAATCCTGTAGGCCTTCAGCTAAGCAGCCCACATCATATTTCGGTCTGCATCATCACTTTGCTTCGAGCTTCCAGGCTTCCATTATTCCAAAACCACCTAGTTTATATACTTTTCTGCTTAACCTTGTGCTGATTTGGCCCAATCAGCCTTCCATCTATGTCCATTCCATCTGGCCCTCTAAGCAGGCTAGATTTTCGGTATGGAAAGTTACTGGGGTTGCTTGATCCCAGTGTTGCCTGAAGCGCCATGGGACTGTTTAACAGGGGCATGTTTTAATAATATTTATGAATAAACAATGGGACCATGGGTGGTAAATGTGTTGTATCCCAGTTTATTACAGAGGAAAGAGGGATAAACATTCTAAAAACTTTCACACAAAAATTTCTAAAATGTTTACAAAAGACTTGTTAACATACAAAACAAAAGAAACTACTTCATGTATACCTCTAGTGACCACATACCATCCAATTTCAGGAAAATAATCAATAATAAGGAAAATAATCAAAGATTTACAACCATTACTAACCGAAGATACCGAATTAAAAGATATATTCCCCCAACCTTCCATCCTTGCATTTAAACAACCACCAAACCTGAAACAAAAACTTGTCAGCAGAAAATCTGCCAATGAACAACTGAATTTATTAAATGGAACTAAACCTCGTAAAAAAAAGTATCTGTAAGTTATGTCAACACATTTGTAATGAAGATACAGTCATACATAACAACAAGACCTATTGTATCAAATCTAGTTTATATAATACAATGTACTTTATGTGCTACATTGGAGAAACCAGCCAAAAAATGCACTTAAGAATAAATGTGCACAGACATTCAATAAAAACACATAATAAAGACAGTTATTGTACCCCAGTAGGACACAGTTTTAGCCAGAATGATCACTCCATCCAAAACTTAAAAATAAAAATAAAATACTCAGTAGAAAATGTAAAAACAAGAGAGAAAAGCATTTGAAATAAAAATGATCACATTTTTCAAAACTAAAAATCCAGGACTCAATATAGACTTGGGTTTTTGAACACATTATCACAATTTATTGTGATTTTATCTTATTTTATAGTAACAGGCTTGGCACTCTGAGGTGTTTGGACTACAGTGTTTTTTTCATGTATATATTGATGTATAAGTGTATATAGTATGTGTACATATGTTTCAATTACTATGTTGTGTTTAATCCCCCTATTTGTATTTACCTGATGCTGTATCCACTCTTTGCATTTGCTGTTTTTTTCAAACCAAGGTTATCACATGTTAGTATTGCTGCAGACTTGATAAAGAGATGTTAAACCTCTTGAAAGCTTGTCAATATAAATAAGGCGTTTTTCCAATACAAAAGGTATCATAATATACTGTAATACTCATTATTATACAGTATATATATATATATATATATATATATATATATATATATAATAATTGTTAAATTACTAGATTACTGGACATTTATGTCTGCTATATATATATATATATATATATATATATATATATATATATATATATATATCACATATATAGTTGTGAGCGTACGAGTTGTTGCTAACGCTGCGGGCTCGCGCAGCGAGCCAAGGCCCTCGCGAAGCGAGGGCACTGCCCGAGGGTCTCAGTTGCTGGCATGGAGCGCCGAAGGCGCTCCATGCCAGCAACTGCGACCCTCGCAAACTTCACGTCGCAACCGTCGTTTTTTTCAAACCAAGGTTATCACATGTTAGTATTGCTGCAGACTTGATAAAGAGATGTTAAACCTCTTGAAAGCTTGTCAATATAAATAAGGCGTTTTTCCAATACAAAAGGTATCATAATATACTGTAATACTCATTATTATACAGTATATATATATATATATATATATATATATATATATAATAATTGTTAAATTACTAGATTACTGGACATTTATGGCTGCTATATATATATATATATATATATATATCACATATATAGTTGTGAGCGTACGAGTTGTTGCTAACGCTGCGGGCTCGCGCAGCGAGCCAAGGCCCTTGCGAAGCGAGGGCACTGCCCGAGGGTCTCAGTTGCTGGCATGGAGCGCCGAAGGCGCTCCTTGCCAGCAACTGAGGACCCTCGCAAAGCGAGGGCCTCAGTTGCTGGCATGGAGCGCCGTAGGCGCTCCATGCCACCAGCTGAGGACCTCGCAAAGCGAGGGCCGCAGTTGCTGGCATGGAGCGCCGAAGGCTCTCCATGCCAGCAACTGCGACCCTCGCAAACTTCACGTCGCAACCCAAACAGTACGACACACACATTACGACACTCGCAAACAACATACGACACACGTTCACACACATTACGGCCTCGCAACAATCGGACGCAACTCTCGAACATTACAAAATGTAAAACACAATACATACACACAGCACATACATAAAAACATTACCTACACCAAGAGGGAGCACCCAGATCCTCAAAAATGCAACTTAGACCTCGATTTTAGTCCAAATAAAAGAGTTTAGAGACTAAAAAAAAATCTAAGCGACAGAAAAAATGGCCGCCGAACAAAACGAAAACGAAGCTACAGCACTCTAAACTCGCAAAACACCACAAGAAACTCGCAAAACACCACAAGAAACTCGCAAAACGCCACAAACGACATACGGATATTCATACCACACAGTGCACACATTCAGCATGCTTACACAGCAGCTCCACACCACTAATGCTGCAGCAACATCAACACACATTGCCAGCTCTTCATCACAATGCTTCAAAATAGGTACAGTATATTCATTTAGTAATGTATTACATATTTAGTATACACCAAACAGCATTAGCTACCTTACAATTTCATTGCCGTCATTTTTTGACGGGCAATTCGCTAGTATATATATATTCATCATCCCCTATATTTGTTAGATACAATATTAGTCACATTTATGCAAAAAAGCTGAGACAGAAAGCATTGGACAAGGTCTTTGCTAAATCGAGTGCTAGTGAATAATCTGGAAAGGGATAAAAATTGATCACCAGAATTGGAGTTACCTGATCTTTTAATGGAAGGTGACTCCCCTTCTATACAATTATTAATTTGCTCCTCTTCAGCTTCTGACATCATCACCCCTCAGTAAAGGTAAAGTTCTGGCTACATCTTTATTTTATTTATGTATCAGATTATGGGAATCTAGGAGCAGATTATTCTAATTTGCTGTTTACAAGTGGAATTACCTTACAAGTAAAGGCTGATAAACTGCAGAGTGCACTAATTGTGCCCAGGTGAGAGGGGTGTGGCTTGACTGTTAAACTTGTATAAAAGGTTTGTGAGCTGGTTTGGAGTCTGTTTACAAGTGGATTTACCTTAAAAAGTAAAGGCTGATAAACTGCAGAGTGCACTAATTGTGCCCAGGTGAGAGGGGTGTGGCTTGAATGTTAAACTTGTATAAAAGATTTGTTAGCTGGTTTGGGGCCTGTTTACAAGAGGATTTACCTTACAAGTAAAGGCTGATAAATTGCAGAGTCCACTAATTGTGCACAGGCGAGAAGGCAGAAGTTAATATAAACCGGAGAAGGGGAGCTTGTGAGCTTGCGAACATTTTCAGTATCAAGTGCAATTCTAGTAAAAGCCTAGGGGCCTCATTCTATTATCGGCCGCAGCCGTTGCGGGGCCGCAAGGACCGGCCGCAAGCTATTCGGCTATTCTATTCCCCTCCGGCCGGGGATTCCGGCAGGCTTGCGGCCGGTGCCTTGCTATCTCTTGCGGCCGCTCGCTCCGGAGGAAATCCTTTGATCTAAAACAGCTGCAAGGAAATCGGCCGTAAGAAAATCCTATTTGCAATTCAATTGCTCCGGGAACTCTCTGCAATGCTAAAAGCGAGCCGTAGCTTACTTGCAGGAAAGAGGTCCCGCTAGCACCAATTAAGCACGAAATATAGCCCAAATAAAGCCATCCTGCACTTTGAGAAGACTATAAAGTGATTTTCGGTGTTAGCAAAATAGCACAAAATTCCCCTATACTCAAATCCGTAAAATATATATTTTTTTAATATCCGTAAAATATCCATGTAAAAAGTCCAGAGTGCTTGGAGCACCTCAGACCCGCCCACGCTGCAGCCGGAAAATAAACAGTTAATTTAAACTCGGTTTTGGGCTGATGTGCAAGCTTGAGAGTGGGTTACTTTTAATCCTCATGTCCCCCAATATGATCCCTAGCATTTACAGAGCTTTACAGAGCTGTCTTGAATTTATTTTTGACTTTTTATATTTCAGAGCTTACGGCCGGTTGCAAGATTTACGGCCGGCCGTAAGAGGAGATCCTTACGGCCGGTTTACGGTAGATAATAGAATGAGGCCCTAGGAGTTTAAATAAAAGGAGGGCCTTCAAAGAAAAGGGATGGCAGATTTATAGTGCAAAGGAGGAAAACTTTATATAAATATATTATTTTATATTCTTTATTTTTTCCACTGAAATTTCGTAGACAATAATAATGGGAGAGTTAGAATTATTAGCAATTAATGAAAAATGGGATTTAATAGGCATTACCGAAACGTGGTGGGATGAATCTCATGACTGGACTGTTAATCTCTATGGTTATAACCTATTTAGAAAAGATAGAGGCAATGGTAAACGAGGAGGAGGGATTTGTCTGTATGTTAAGCCTGAATTTAAGGCTATAGTCAGAGAAGATATTTATGGTGGACCTAGTGATAAAGTTGAATGTTTGTGGGTAGAGTTAAATAGCGGAGCAGCAAATTCCAAAAGAATATTAGTAGGAGTATGCTATAAACCCCCAAATATAGTAAAAATATGAAAGTGAGGAAATACAATTATTGTTACAGATTGGAAATGCAGCTAAGCACGGGCAAGTTCTAATAATGGGAGATTTTAATTACCCTGAAATAAACTGGATAAATGAGACCAGCAGTTCAGCTAAGGGGAGCAGGTTCTTGTGTACACTCAGGGATCATTATCTGGCCCAGGTTATACAGGAGCCTACTAGAAATGAAGCTATCTTAGATTTACTCATTACAAATAATATTGATATTGTATCAAATGTTGAAATAGGGCAACCTTTGGGAAACAGTGATCACAACACAGTCTCATTTGAGATTAAATTAAAAAAACAACATTTTAAGGGGCCAACAAAAACTCTAAATTTTAAAAGGGCATATTTTAACGGTCTAAGGGCAGCAATACAAAGTATAGAATGGGACAGAGAACTGATAGGTAAAAACACTGTACATAAATGGACAACATTTAAATCCTTACTAAATATACATACACATCGGCATATACCGTGTGGGAATAAAAGTAAAAGGAGTAAATCACAACCCATGTGGCTTAACAATGATTTAAAGATCAAGATACGGAGTAAGAAACAGGCATTTAAATTATACAAACAAGAGGGGACAGAGACTGCTTTACGAGAATACAAGGAAATCAACAAGGCGTGCAAAAGTGCGATTAGACTGGCTAAAATAGAAAATGAAAAATTAATAGCAAAAGAGAGTAAAATATTTTTTAAGTATATTAATGGGAAGAAGGCAAGTAAGGAAGCTATAGGAACATTAGAATGTGAAAAAGGCTGTCTGAAAATTAATGACCAGGAAAAGGCAGATGAGCTAAATAGGTTCTTTTCTTCGGTATACACAAGGGAGGTACCAGTGGTTGGGTCATTGCAACATAATGGGGCTGCACTACCTTTGCCAAATAATTGGTTAACACAGGAAGTAATCCAAAAGAGGTTGGAAAAAATAAATGTTAATAAAGCCCCGGGTCCTGATGGAATACATCCAAGGGTACTAAGGGAACTGCGTTCTGTAATAGCCAAACCATTATATTTATTTTTTCAAGATTCACTCAACACAGGGTCTCTACCAGATGACTGGAGAAAAGCTGATGTGATACCTATATTTAAAAAGGGAGCAAGAGCAAATACGGAGAATTATAGACCAGTGAGCCTCACTTCTGTAGTGGGGAAGCTTTTAGAAGGGTTAATAAGGGATAATATACAAGAATATGTCTATCTGAACAGGATTATAAGTAGGAGTCAACATGGGTTTATGAGGGATAGGTCATGTCAAACAAATCTAATTAGTTTCTATGAGGAGGTTAGTAGGATCCTGGATCAAGGCAACTCAGTGGATGTATTCTTTTTGAAATTTGCAAAGGCTTTTGATACAGTGCCACATGGGAGACTATTGGGCAAACTAAGGGATAAAGGAATTGCAGTAAATATCTGCTCATGTATTGAGAGCTGGCTAAAAGACAGGAAGCAAAGGGTTGTTGTAAATGGAACATACTCCGATTGGACTAATGTGGTAAGTAGGGTTCCTCAGGGTTCAGTATTAGGTCCTCTCCTTTTTAACATATTTATTAATGACTTAGAGGTAGGATTGGAGTGTGGTGTCTCCATTTGCGCTGATGACACGAAGTTGTGCAAGGTAATTAAATCAGAAAATGATGTGCTTTCCCTCCAAGGGGATTTACATAAAATTGAGGAATGGGCATCTAAATGGCAGATGAGATTTAATACGAATAAATGTAAGGTTATGCATCTGGGAAGGAAAAATAGCCATGCAATTTATAATCTTAATGGAGCAAATCTAGGTGTATCAGATATTGAAAGGGATTTGGGAGTGCTTGTGGACAATCACCTAGGTAACAGTGCTCAAAGCCAAGCAGCAGCTGCTAAGGCAAATAAAATATTAGCATGTATTAAGAAGGGTATAGAAGCCAGGGAAGCAAATATAATTCTGCCACTATACAAATCTCTAGTATGCCCTCATTTGGAATATGGAGTACAATTTTGGGCACCACTTCATAAAAAGGCCATTTTAGAGCTGGAAAAGGTACAGAGAAGGGCAACAAAACTAATAAGGGGAATGGAGGGGCTAAGTTATGAAGAAAGACTAACCAAATTAAACTTATTTTCTCTAGAAAAAAGGCGTCTAAGAGGAGATATGATTACCTTATATAAATACATCCAGGGTCAGTATAAAGATTTGTCGGGGGAGCTTTTTGTGCCAAGAGGTTTTCAACTGACAAGAGGACATCCCTTGAGGTTGGAAGTAAAAAGATTCCACCTCAAAGAAAGAAAAGTGTTCTTCACAGTAAGGGTGGTTAATCTGTGGAATTCTCTACCAGAGGAGGTGGTGACAGCGGATTCGATAGATAACTTTAAAAGGGGACTAGATTTATTTCAAATTAAAAAGGGTATTCAGGGTTATCATGGATAATTAGAGAGACAGTAATGATCCAATTTTTTTACATTTCCCCTTGAGACAATTGGCTAAGTCTTGCTTGTTTTTTTTTTTTTTTCTATTTGCCTTCCTCTGGACTAATTAATAATAATAAAAAAAAAATAAAAAAAAAAAAACATTAAATAATTGATTAATAATGAATTAACAACTAATGAATTAATAGTTAATCCGCATATTGCAGATCAGAGGAACTCTTAAAAGGTTGAACTTGATGGACTGAAAGTCATTTTTCAACCTTAAATACTATGGGCCTCATTCTATTAGCGGCCGCAGCCGTTGCGGGGCCGCAAGGACCGGCCGCAAGCTATTCGGCTATTCTATTCCCTTATGGCCGGGGGCTCCGGCAGGCTTGCGGCCGGCGCCTTGCTATCTCTTGCGGCCGCTCGCGCCGGAGGAAAGCCTTTGATCTAAAACGGCCGCAAGAGTTTCGGCCGTAAGAAATTCCTATTTGCAATTCAATTGCTCCGGGAACCCTCTCTGCAAGGCTAAAAACGAGCCGCTGCTTACTTGCAGGAAAGAGGTCCCGCTAGCACCAATTAAGCACGAAATATAGCCCAAATAAAGCCATCCTGCACTTTGAGAAGACTATAAAGTGATTTTAGGTGTTAGAAAAAATAGCACATAATTATCCTATACTCAAATCCGTAAAATATTTTATTTTTAATATCCGTAAAATATCGATGTAAAAAGTCCAGAGTGCTTGGAGCACCTCAGACCCGCCCACGCCGCAGCCAGAAAATAAACAGTTAATTTGAACTCGGGTTTGGGCTGATGTGTAAGCTTGAGAGTGGGTTACTTTTAATCCTCATGTCCCCCAATATGATCCCTAGCATTTACAGAGCTGTACAGTGCAGGCTTGAATTTATTTTTGCGTTTTTATATTTCAGAGCTTACGGCCGGTTCCAAGATATGCGGCCGGCCGTAAGATGAGATCCTTGCGGGGCCGTATAATAGAATCGCGAGTTAACAGAACCCCCGCAAGGAATCGCAGCCTTACGGCCGATTTACGGCCGCTAAAAGAATGAGGCCCTATGTATTTATGTAACTATGTAATTTTATCTAATTTCTATGGAAAACAGATTCTGTATTCAACTGATCAGGAGTCAACAAAACATAGTATAGGAAACATACTGTATATACACATACTATATACACATATACATCAGTATATACATTAAAAACCAGAGCACTGTAGTCCATAGTGATAGCCTTCCTGTTGGACAAAGACTTCACTAAGAGTGACAAGCCTGTTATGGTAAAATAAGAAAAAAGAAAGAAAGTATGATAATGTGTTAGAAAACTCAAGTCCATATTAAGTCCTGTATTTTTAGTGTTGAAGAATTTGATCATTTTTTTAATTTCCTCTGAGTATTTAGATTTTTAGGTTTTGCGTGCAGTGATCATTCTGGCTAATATGGTGTCCAACTGGAGTAGAATAATTGTTTTCATTGTGCCTTCTTATTGAATGTCTTCGTACATTCACCTTTAAGTAAAGTTTTTGGTTGGTTTCCCCAATGTAACAGCCCGTTTCACATAAAGTACATTGTATTGCCCTCCATTTTCTACAGTTGTTAATATTTGTATAATGTTGTATATTTCCTATTTCTTAACACCTGTCCAGCGATACGGAAAATGTTGGCGAGCTACAAATAAAAGATAATAATAATAATAATAATAATAATAATAATAATAATTATATAAACCACATTGGAGGATGTGCATGTATATGATCAATTGATGTTATAAGTCTTGTTGTTATGTATGGCTGTGTCATCATTACAAATGTGTTGACATAACTTATAAGCACTTTTGTTAAACGGTTCAGTTCCATTTTCTCTTCTCAGTTGTTTATTGGCAATCTTCTGCTGACAAGTTTTTGTTTTAGGTTGTTGTTTAAATGCAAGGATTGGAGATTTGGGTAATACATCTTTTAATTGTAAATCTTCGATTAGTAATGGTTGTAAATCTTAGATTCTTTTCCGTATATTCTCTAAAACTGGATTATATGTGATCACTACATGTATACGTGAAGTAGTTTCTTTTGTTTTGTATTTTAATAGGTTTTCAGGGGGTATTTTGATGGCAGTAAGTATTTTTGGGGCAATAATACGGGGTTTGTAACCCTTCTGTTTGAAAGACTAAGACAGTGTTTTTACATTTTTGTCCCAATCTCCAGTGTTTGAGCATATTTGATGGTATCTAATAGCTTGACTATGGACGATGACTTGTTGAATATGGGAGGGATGGAAATTGGAGCTGTGTAGGTGGCTGCATCTGTCTGTGGGTGTCCTATATACAGATGAGTATGCCATTGGTGATGGGATAAGGTAGTGTCTAGAAAGTTTACCTGCTCTGCAAAGAATTCCATTTTAAGTTTTATAGATGGATGGAAAGTTTAATGGACTGTGAAAGTCCTGGGGTTGATTTCTCCTTTTGTCCATATGATGAACAGGTCATCTATTTAACGGTGATATCTGTATGGTTTGTAATTGGATATAGATAAGAATGTTTTTTCCAGATTGGCCACAATTAGATTGGACTTTTATGGAGCCATTTTGGCACCCATGGCAGTCCCCATTATTTGTAGGTAGATATAGTTTTTAAAGTTGAAATAGTTGTGGGTAAGGATGTTTTCAATTTGTTTAGCAATACCATCAGGGTTTTATTTATAATTTGGTTATGTGTTGAAAGAAAGTTAAAGCATGCCTCAGTGCCATCTTTGTGTGGGATGTTGTTATAAAGAGACTCTACAGCCATCGTGACAAGTAGTGTCTTAGGATATAGGTCTTTAATCCCACTGAGTATGATGTGAAAGTCAGTGGTGTCTTGTATATAGCTACTGGTGCTGCTAACTAGGGGTCTCATTCAAATGCTGGCCGTAGGAGTTGGATGGCGCCCTGTTTTCCCTTGCGGCGACCCCCGCCGCATCTTACTGCACGGAAAGCCTTTGATGTCACGCGGCCACAAGAGATTCAGCCTCATGGAACCACCCAACCCTATTCAAATCCTACGATCAACCTCCCGTCAATCCCATAAAAAACACCCCAAAATGGCTGCAGCTTACTTAAACCCTGGATTCGTCGCAAGGGCTGTGAAGCCCTTGCATACCCTCCAATTAAGCCCCCCGCTGGCTGCAGGTGCCTGCAGTATCCCTACATTAACCCCAAAATGCAGGGGTCCCAATTGGGACCCCTGCAGAGTCCTAACATTAACCCTATAATGCAGGGGTCACACATTAACCCCTGCCTTGCTGCGGAGGGTCCCGATCGCCACCGATTATTACCCCCACAGCATCTAGGGGAGTTAAATTTCCCACCGAAAATCTTAGTCCGCAGGCTTGAATTCCAAATTCAAGCAGGGGGAATTCCGGGATTTGAATTTCCAGACGCGGGGCCAGTGGCACACTAATGGTTACCCCCAAGCCGCGGGGGTACTATAAGTACCCCCTGGCACCTAAAAAAAATCACTTATAGGGGTCAATATAGACCCCAATGAGACTAATATTCACCCCCTCAGTCTAATAAGGGTCTATATAGACCCCTATAGGACACTGTTAAACCCCAGGGTTAACCCTGTAAGTGCACTGAGAGACCTCCAGGACCCTTATGACAAAGTCTAAGCACTACACTATTAACCCTAACTATACCCCATTAACCCTAACTATAACGTGTTAAACCATACTAAACCCTATTTAACCCTAACTGGGCCTATTTAACCCTAATTAGGCCTTCTTAGCCCTATCTGGACCTAATAACCCAAACTGGGCCTATCTTACCCATTCTAGATCTATTTAACCCTAACTGGTACCATCTAACCCTAAGTGGGCCTATTTAACCCCTTCTAGACCTAGACCGTAAATGGCCCTATTTAGCCCTAACTGAGCCTATCCAACCCTAACTGAGTCTATTTAACCCTATCCAGACCTAATAATCTTAACTGGGCATATTTAACCCATTCTAGACCTATTTAACCCTAACTGGGTCTATCCAACTCTAACTGGGCCTATTTAACCATATCTGGACCTAATAACACTAACTGGGGCTATTTAACCCTAACTGGGCCTATCTAGCACTAACTGGGCCTATTTAACGACTTCTAGACCTATTTATCCCTAACGGGGCCTATTTAACCCCTTCTAGCCCTATTTAAACCTAACTGGATCTATTTAACCATAACTGGGCCCATTTAACCTCTACTAGACCTATTTAACCCCATCTAGGCCTATTTAACCCCATCTAGCCTGTCTAACCCAATTTAAGCCTATTTAACCCATCCTAATTTTATTTAACCCATCTAGCCTATCTTACCCCATCTAGGCCTATATAACCCCATCTTAGCCTATCTAACCTAATCTTAGCCTATCTAACCCCATCCAAGCCTATTTAACCCCATTACTTTATAGGGGTCCATACAGACACCCGTAAGCCTCTATTTAACCCAGTCAGTCCCATAAGGGACTATGAAGACCCTCATAGGATAATGAGAACCCTATTATTAACTCAATAAGTCCCATGAGGGTCCTCCAGTACAAACACTACACTACACTATTCTCCCCCAATAAACCACAAAAACTAAACTAACCCCCTCTACCCTAACCTATTAACCCGTAACTACCTAACACCTACCCTAACTTATTAACACCCACATACCTACCTAATAAACCCCCACCCCACTAATTACACAAAATAAAAAAAGCTGTTACAAAAAAAGAGAACATTACAAACCCCCACTACAAAAAATAAAAAAGAACATTACAAACCCCCCCACTACAAAAAATAAAAAAAGAATTATGCACCTGCAAAGAAAATACATACACATATATACATAACATTACAGTACATCAATAAATACAGTACATACAATAAACATACAGTACAATAAACTACAATACATTAAAAAGCCTAAATCTAACCTAAAATAGAATAAATAAGACCACTTACCTTGCTCAGATGTCCTTTTAGCAGGTCACACCCCCTAGGGAAAAAAAGAAACAAATTTAGTCACAAATAAACACAACATAAGAAAATACACATTCTAAACTTACCTTTCCACCATGTCCCTGTCCTTCCTGTAGTCTTCTCCAGCTCAGTCCCTGGAAAAAAGAAACATCATATTAGTACACAAATACACATACACAAAACATAATAAACTAAACAATCTCAATTTAAAACTTACCTCTCCACGATGTCCCCATCCTTGTTCTCTCCTTCCCCGGCTGGGCCCTTGAGAAAACTTACTGCTCTAAAAAGCAAAAAAACACTAACGGAGCTCCTCCCTGGAGGAGCTCCCCGACGCTAATGAAGCTTCTAGAGCTTCTTCCGGTAAAAAACAACAACAGAATGGTACCTTCAGATTTTCTGAAATTGCTGTCAAACAAATTTCAGCCAATCAGAGGGTGCCAAGATGTGAGACAATCAGAATGGGATACACCCCTATATCCCATTCTGATTAGTTTAAAACAGATTGCCAGGTCTATCTGCCAATCAGAAGGCACTATTGCTTTCAGCCAATCACAATGGGATACACCAAATGGGGTAATTGCCTAAAGGCATATTTGCCTTCTGATTGGCTGCAGTCTGATCGACAGTGACAGCAGCCAATCAAAAGGCACGGATGCTTGTAGCCAATCACAATTGGATACACCCCCACAGGGTGCATCTCATTCTGATTGGCTGAAGGGAATGGCACCTACTGATTGGCTGTTGTCACTGTCAATCAGATTGCAGCCAATCAGAAGGCGCAGATACCTTCAGCCAATCAAATTTTTTTTTCTGATGGAGTCAGATTGTGTAAGTCTCTTTTTCATTGGGTTGCTATAATGGATGCAGTTCTCAGGCAAAAGCTTGCTATATAACTGTCCAGTTTAGTGTTATGACCAGGTTGAAATTTGTGTTTTTTTGTTTTTATAATCTAATGATGTTGTCCCTTGTTGTCAAAAAATTCTGTTGGTCCCAATCTCCTGAAAAATACTTCCATGTCTGAGTTTAGTTATATTTTATCTATTTTTTTTCTGGACAGAAGACAATCATTTGGAGAGATCAGATGCCTCACCTTGTGATAGTTGGTAGCTCGGGAGGTTTATAATTCATGTGTGTTCTGTATAGTTTTTAGGAAAAGTATTAATTTGAGTTAGTAGGTTTTTAGATGTGTTGTTGTAAGGGCTGTATTTGGATCCTTTATTCTCTCTTCTTCTACCTGGTGTCTGTTGTTTTGTTGGATGAGGCAGTTGAGTTTTTTATTTTTATCTTTTATAAATTCATGTTGCTGTTTCTTGTGAAGATGTTGTATTTATTTTTCTACATGTTCAGCTTCATATATGTTGTCCTCCCTTAGGTGTTGAAGGAGGCATACTCTTTGGGGATTTATATGGCGTTTCTTTGTATAAAGTTGATTCATTAGGTGGTTTCTCAGTTTTTTTACTTGTGCATCTGCATACATCTTCAGCATATATTGAGTTATGTGTAGATCTTAGTGGATTTTTGATCGTAAGTCCATTTGGTATAAGATTATTTTTCTTGCATTGTGATGAAAAATAAAAGTCATTGTTAACTTGTGTTGTTTTTGTTGTTATTCTATTTAGTAGCTTCTTGATGCGACATCTTCCATAACAATTGAAGAGTGAAGCAATCGTTTATCTCTAGTAATCTAGTAATTTAGTAATTAATAATATATATATTGAGATATAGATTGATAATAAATATTGCAGTATATTGTGATACCATTTGCGTTAGACAAACGCCTTATTTACATTGACTTCATCTCACATCATCAGGTAAATACATATAGGGGGAATCAACATAACAGGAAACACATATTACAAAGATCAGAGGCCATCTAACAAGGTTTAAATTGATGCATTAAAAGTATTTTTTTAACCTCAATTACTATGTAACTACATAACTATATAAATGTTTATGTTATTTTTTAAATTGATTTCTTAATTTTATGTGCTTTTTTTAAAATGTCTTAATCATATGAACGATAGGGGTCCTTTTGGATTCCATTGCGACATAGCTTACATGGAAGTCTAATCTGGACCTCAGTGTTGGTAGCTGGGTTGCTATGGTGATCCTTGTGGACCCCCATGCTTATGGTTAATATTACCATGGGGGTCTATTGAGGACCCCTATGTTATGGTATTAACTATACTGTAGATGCCACAGGCATTCTTTATGCATCTCCATGGCATAGTGGTTTATTTTTAGATGCCGCAGGGCCTGTTAAGGACTCCCATCACTTTGGGGTAAATTTTAACTGCCAGGGGGATCTGGTAAAGTCCTCCGTGGTAGGGGTTAATAGTTAGCTTCCATGGTGGTCCATTAAGGACCTCCTTGGCACAGTGATTCATTTTAACTACCAAGGGAGTTGTGGGGGTTAATTATTTGATACCATGGAGGTCCTTAAAGGAACTTAGTGGTGGGTTTAATTATTAGTAGGGGGTTAATTATAAGATGACAAGGGGGTCCATTAAGGACTTCTATGCAAAGATTAATTTTTAGATACCTTGCGTTATATGGGGACAAATTTAGATGCCATGGGAATCTATTGGGACCCTGGTTACACTTAGATATACTATGGGAGTCTTTAGAGATACCCACTGCATAAGGGTCAATTTGAGGAGCCATAACAGATCCCTGTGGTTATAGTTAGATGGATGATCCCTGGGATCATACTGGATAGCAAATGGGAATAGGGAATTCCTGAAGTTCAACTCGCTTATAGCACGTGGGCAGGGCAGGGGGAACCCCATGCATTCCCCAGCTCATAATAGGTATTGGAGGAATTCTGGTATCCCTGGCTGCTAGTGAATAGGGTTATTGAGGGGTTATCTCGGGGAGCCGCTGGATAGGAGTATTGATGTATGCCACTCAGAAGCATTTGTGTGCCTCTACTGAATGAAGAAAGAAATGTTTTTTTTATCAATCTCAGCACTTTACAAGGGTTATTTTTTTAACATGTATTTAACATGTATGGGGTGAGCAGGTAGCAAGCTAAGAATACCTATATTTCAATTTGGGGAAAGAAGAAACACCCTTGAGATACCAATAGGCTACATCCATCTCCAGCTCCAGTGGAGAATGTTCAAAGTTCAAAGTGTTGTATCTAGACAATTTGGTGCTCAAGTAATAAAAAGTAAAACATGCCCCATCTCTCCTTAATTTTGATGCCCAGAATGTGTTATGGCTAGAGTATAGTCAATAGTTGTCTAGGAACTTATCTCCAGATACATAAACACAATCACGGATGGCCACACATATACAGTTGATCACATGAACACACACACATAAACATACAAATACAAACATACATGTATATATTTTAGTAATCAAATTGTAAAGAACATGGAGCCTCATTCAATGTGATAGGCTTTTGGAAAATATCAATGGGACAGTTACATGTTTGTTGCGATTTTAGTTAAGCTATCAGCAATCAGAGAAGCAGTTTTTTTAGAGTTTATTTTGATTGGTGAAGTTATAGCTTGTAGCAGATTTGCGATATATATAATTTATATAGCTGAAATGACAGAGATGCACTAACCTACAGTGTTCCATGAGCTTTATTCAGGTGATCTACAAAAGCAAAGGAAATACACATGAATACACAGTTAACCAATTAGTTAATTAATTCTTTTAGATAAGTCAAGTGGTCTGCTAATTCATTCAAAAACTTTACGTGGTCCTTTAAAAAAATGGTATTTACTGTGATATATTAGCAACTTGTTATCATGTGGTGAACATATAGTACAATGCCCTTGCTTTTGGAGCTATAATCAAAACAGCATTTGTAAATGGTTAAACTCTGATTCAAATAAACAAATTATATTGCCCCTTGTACATTCCATTGGAACATCACATTTCATTATATTCTGATCTAATCTGAAGTTGTAATTTGCTTTATTTTTAAATTGTAATCTCTTTTACATGTAAATATATATATATATATATATATATATATATATATATATATATATATATATATAGCAAGCAAAATAAAGTATTTCCTTTCTGCTTCATTAATAAGTTTTTATCATTATTATATATTTTTAAGCATTTTTCTGTTTTTTTATATTTGTCACAATAATGGTACTTTGCATTAATGTATATATGGATGATCACCCAGGACAATATGTGTATACATTTGAAATTTACATGGCATAACATTGATTGTAAATTTGAGAGGACAAAAACTACTGTTAGAGAGAGCATCCTTAAAGGCATCCTATAACACTTTATGTCCCAGTTAGATGTAAATATATGCACAAACAAACAGACAAATTCATTTCTACATTTTCACACAGTTCTATATATAGCAGTGAATTGCTTTCCGTGTTTATCGACGTTGTGAAATATTAATGCAAATCAAAAGGTAATATAACTTGCAGTTGTGTTAATGTAATTGAAATTCAAGCTATTTTAATCTCTCTTAGTGCATCTGTCATTCAATTGAAAAAATTAATAAGAACTGAGGAAATTTACAGTACTGTATATAATAAAGGTCAGATTTTGTTTTGTAAATCATTTTTAAAAAAATTATTAAAATGGATCCATAAATAGAATCAGTTTTATTTTCTTATTTGTTATTCAATATGCATTCCTCAAAAGCAGCCAAGGAGAATAGAAAAGTCATTTTTATTAAATTGAGCTAAACCAAGAAAATAGGATCCAGGCAACTTGTTGCAAAAAAATTGTTTGATAGCTGCAATGCAGGAATTTATTTTAAATACATAAAAAACAAATCTACTGATGCAGCATTTTGTAATTAAAGGAGATAACTTGATACCCCAAACATTAATAGGCTTTCAGCAATCTGAAAGTATGAACTATAAGTAAACAACATTTAGATTATGTGTCATCTTGAAGTCATATTCCTTTAAAAATATTAATTTGCTCCTAGCATAATAATAGCCATTATAGGCTAATTATATTATGTTATGAACTTTATTTTTAATTTTTTCTCAATTCCCCTCTAGGAGGTCGAATTACTTGATGCCTTCCCACTTTTCACACCTAAAGTTTCATGTATGGGGTGTGCAGGTAGCAAGCTGAGAATACCTATATTTCCATTTGGAGAAAGAAGGAACACCCTTGAGATACCAATAGGCTACATCCATCTCCAGCTCCAGTGGAGGATGAGAGTTCAAAGGGTTGTATCTAGACAATTTGGTGCTCAAGTAATAAAAAGTAAAACATGCCCCTTCTCTCCTTAATTTTGATGCCCAGAATGGGTTATGGCTAGAGTATAGTCAATAGTTGTCTAGGAACTTACCCCCACATACATAAACACGATCACTGATGGCCACACATATACAGTTGACCACATGAACACACACACATAAAATACAAACATACATGTATATATTTTAGTAATCAAATTGTAAAGAACATGGAGCCTCAATCAATTCAAAGCCCATATCTCGCAGTATATAGGCCATATGTCTGCGGGACTGCTGCAGGCTCGCAGTCTACTACAATTCAGGTGCCATTCAATTGAACAATCCCACAAGTTATTGGCCAAAAGCCAAAACCATAAACCATGCACTTGTATGTAGCATTTCAGGAAGGGAACATGATCAATTTAGCAAGGCTGTAACTACCCATTTAGAAACAGCGAATAGAAAATGAGACCATAATCATTAGGTCAGTTAAACATGGAGGTTAGATGTCAATCAATTAGCGTTTGGTGGTCCGATATGCGAAACGGAAAACACAAAATAATAAAAATGAATGCCGATACTGTTCTAGTCCATGTGGGTGGCCTGATATGTATTAACTTATTGATTCCTGAAATAGATATAATCCAGAAATGAAACATAAAATAAAAATATTTTTTTATTGCGGATTTCGAGCTTTAGACCATTGTGCAATTAATTCTAATATCTATCATCAATTTCCCCATCATTTACAGTGCTTTATTGATTTGTTATTTGCTTTTATAGTGCTTTAACCCCTTTGCAGGTCCTCTCTAGTACTTGCTAGGATTTTCTTCTATATTTGCAGTTTACAGGTGTGAAAACATTTGCAGGCTCAAGGAATTGTAGCAATTGAATAGCGATTTGTGATTGTAACTCTTGCGGCTCGCTAAAAAATGCCAATTGAATAGCAAATTAACTTACAGCCTCCATTACTGGCTACTGTAACTTACAATTGCTCAATTGAATGAGGCTCATAATCTCTAGCAGCAATAATGGAAATAGAGCTTCACTCTAGAACTCTTCTTTGCAACAACAGTAAAGCTTTGAATATTTGTTATTCTCCTCAGGTAAGAACAGAAACTAAATACTATATACAAAAAAAACAAGTGGGACTGCACCTGGATTTTTAAGCAATCAGATACACAAAATTAGTAATATGGTTTCATACAAATTTTCTGTTGTTTACATTTTTTAAAGCATACAAATATATAACTAGCGACTTGTCCGTCAAAAAATGAAATAATAAAATTGTAAGGCAGGTGATGCTGTTTGCCACACAATGTAAAGCTTTTGGTCCTCTGAGTATCTTCAGCACTCATTCCGAGCCTCGCGCTGTTCGCTTTCAATGCTCATTGTGAGGCGCTCCCCTGGTGTAGTTTTGGTCTTGTGACCTCCTTCGGTGCTCATTGCAAGCTCTGCGCTGAGTGCCTTCGGTGCTCATCGCGAGTCTCTCCCCTGGTGTACTTTTGGTTCTGTGAGCACCCTGTGCGTTCAGTTTGAGCCCCGCACTGAGTGACTTTGGCGTTCATTGCATGGCTCACAATTAGAGCCTTCCTCTGGTATTTTTTTTTTATATATATTTTTTTTAACAATAATTAATAATTAATGAAATAATAAATTAATATACTTGACCTATTTGTAATTAATATATCCAGCAATCAATATCCTGAAGAGCTAACAATCATTTTTTTCCTGCAGTATACAATGTACATTTGGACTGTTGCTGACCTGAGGTGTAAGTGTCAGCAATGTGGCAAGTGTGCAGTATAAATAGGCTCTGTGCGCAAGGCCAAACAGTTTGTTTAGTTGTGTAAAGCGGCATTTTAGAATGATAATGTTATTAGTTTCAAGTTAGTGTTGTATATGTGTTAGCATAGTTGTAATAGTGTATTTTGAACCTGGTAAAAGTTGTATGTGCCTAGAGGTGTTTTGCGTGCTTAGGGTTCATGTAGCCTCATTTTAGTTTTTTTCTGCGGCCATTTTATTTCTTGCGTAGGTGATTTTCGAATGGCAAAACTCTGCAAATTCGACTTAAATTCACGTGCAACCTCATTCCCAGGCATCCTGGCTGTTCCCCCGTGCTGTGTGCGATGTTTTTGTATGTTTTTTTGTGTGTTTTTCGATGTTCGCGGTTCGGCCGTTAACTTCGTATTTTTTGCGGTTTCCTTTTTAATGTGTTACGGGCCGTAATGTTTGCGGGCACTTTTTTCAAGGTGCTACGGGTCTCACGCTGTGAATTGTGTATTTGAGCTTTGTGTTGATCTGTCGTAGGTATGATGCTTAAGTCGTGCAGGGTCGTAGGGATCAGCACCCATGGCACTCATCTCTACCAGTGCTGCAAATCACAGCCCTCGCTTCGCAAGGTCCGCGGTTGCGGCTCGCAACTGCAGCCCTCGCTTCGCTTTAATATTGCGTTACCAAAGTTTTTTGGCAAGCCCGCTTCTGAGAACTATATATGTGATACTACTATCTGTCATTAAGCTATTCTGTCTTCTAACTCTCCTATATCTCCTATACTCTCCTTATATCCTTCTATGGGACAGATTATTATCACTTTTTTCCATTTATGTAGAATACTTGTCATTATCTTCTTTAATATGGTCATGTTATTCAAATCTCTCTTAGTTGAGCATGTAGTATCACATATTATAATTGTGCAACTACGAATCGTCGTCACGCTGTGTTGCGTGGTACGTACGACTTAGCAATGAGCGGTGCAGGTGCTCATCGGCCTGCGAGACTCGCACAGCGAGGCGAGCCGTTAAACCGTACCACTTTGCCGATCATATGACTTAGCCGTTAAACCGTAGCACTTTTTTACATAACACGCAGGACTTAGAAAAAAAATACGAGATGAAAAAAATTACGAGATAAGCGGCAGAACCAAAACAATTAAAAAAACCCTAAATACACACTAAAAAATAAAAAAAAAGGTCACTTACAGCATGGGGAACCAGGCAGGACCTCTGGGAGTGAGTTGGAACTCCAATTTACATCGATTTAGGCGAGTTACAAAGATCGAAAATCGGCTAAGCGAGAAAAAAATGGCCGCCAAAAAAATGAAAACGAGGCTATACTACTACGAACTGCATAAAACACAGCCACAGACGTATGTGCTCGAAAAACAACGAGACAAAGGATGCGCATTAACCACAAAATGAGTAAAAAAGACAGTAGCGAGTACATTTTACGAAACGCAATTACAGATTTACGGATTAACACAGATTTCCCGCCTTTGTCTCGAGCCACATCGGATTTCCCGCCTAAAACAACGCATTTGTCTCGCGCAACAGCGGATTTCCCGCCTAAAACAATGCATTTGTCTCGCGCAAAAAGCCTATATATAGGCCACACTTGACACATAACTGACACTTTCTCCTCAGGTGATGACAGTCTGACTGGACGTTTTCTGATGCCGGAAAATCTCAAGAGATTGTTAGCTTTGAAAAATGGTTTCATTTATTTCATTGAAAAAAAGTACAACATTTATTCATCAACTTTAATGTAACAGTCCAAAAAGTAAAAATAAATATGTACACAAAACAAAGAACAAACACTAATTATATTTATATTTACAATTACAGATTAAAATGGCGGATAATGGAGAAGACAAAATGGAACGCAAAAGAAGATTGGCAAGGGAAAGGAAGCAAAGGTGGAAAGATGCTCAGACACCGGAAACTTCACAACGCTTGAGACAAGAAGATCAACAGAGACTTTTAAATAAAAGAAAGATGACTAAGAAAGCCAAAAGTGAGTCTGTTGGGCCTTGCAAAAAATGTAAAAGTAAACAAAAACATCTACGTGAACCAGTGTCTAATGATTCTACTGTGCAGAATGACTTAAATGTAGACACACATGACAACAATGTACATATAGAAAGTGGGTCTGATATCTATGTTCAAAAAATGCATGACAATGTGTTTAATACTGCAGTATAAGTAGATACTCTCTACGTGTTGCTGTAATCTATCGCCCCCCAGGTACTTCCTCTCAATTTCTCGATCACTTTTGTAAATGGTCGATGGCAAGAATGAAGAAGAGATGCACAAAAAATTATACCACGCATTTATACCGTCAGTCCAGGGGACATTGAACGTTTCAGCTTAAGATTACTTCTGCTACATGTTCCCGGTGCACAGAGTTTGAGCATTTACATACAGTGAATGACATAGTTTATGATACATTCCTATTAGCTGCAAGACATCAAAATTTCATAGCTGATGATACAGAATGGGAGAGTTGTCTTGAAGAAGCAGCACTATGTCAAATGCCAAAGCAAATGAGACAACAATTTGCATTCATATGCATATTTTGCAATGTACCTGATGCTTTCACTTTGTGGGAAAAATTTAAATTAAACGTGTCAGAAGACTTCTTGAAACGTTACAGAGAACCAATAGCTCTGTTAAAAACATTGATGGAAATACAAGAAATATTGTTCGCTCATGGATTAAATTGTGCAAGTTTTAATTTACCAGATCCAGGACTTATAGATGACATCAATTTTGATGATTATGACACTGAGCTACAAAAACAAAAAACACAAGAAAAACTGGCAACTTTAAATACTAAACAGTTAGAAGCATTTCATGCCATCACAAATGCTACAGATGATGAAATGGTCAAAGACCGGTATTTCTATCTAGACGGACCAGGTGGATCCGGAAAAAACGTATCTGTACAATTGTTTGATGAGTTATATTCGATCATACGTTCAGATAGCTATGCCATTTGCAACAACTGGAATTACTGCACTTTTGTTAGATGGTGGTAGAACTGTGCATAGTGGATTTAAGCTGCCAGTTCCCATTTTGGAAACATCAGTGTCAGATATTCGACTCAATTCCATACAAGCAAAAAAATTTAAAATAACTAAACTAATTATCATAGACGAGGCAACAATGATGTCATGTCATGCACTGCAATGTATTGACAGATTCTTAAAAGAAGTGATGGATAATAAGTTGCCATTTGGTGGAAAGGTGATGCTGTTAGGAGGCGATTTTAGGCAAACATTACCTGTTGTGCCACACGGAAATAGAACAGAGATCATTGAAACATGTATCAAGACCAGTAAACTGTGGCAAATATTTACACATCTCAAATTAGAATTAAATATGAGATCGGAAGGTCAAAATGAATTCAATGATTGGCTTATTAAAATCGGAGAAGTAAAACATCCAGAAATACAGCATTTACCAAATAATACCATTGAAATTCCATCAGAAATGGTTTGCAATGAATCACTCATATCAGCCATATTTCTAAATACTCTTAATATTGAGGATTACTCAGACATTGCAAACAAAGTGATATTAACATCAAAAAATATTGATGCCTTGAATGTAAATAATGAAATTTTAAAATACATCAATGCACCACAAAAGAATTATTACAGTGCAGATTCGATTCTGGCTGATGATAAAGTGAGTGAATTGAATTTTAGTATCAAATTTATTAATTCGTTAACACCATCTGGAATGCCACCACATATTTTACAATTGAAAAAAGGTGCAATTGTCATGTTATTGCGAAATTTGGATCCAAAAAAGGACTTTGTAATGGCACCAGATTAATTGTGCATGAGTTAAAAGATCATTTTATACATGCACAAATTATAACTGTGACCCATAGAAGTGAACAAGTTTTTATACTAAGAATTGATTTAGCTCCAAGTTAGAGTGGTTTGCCTTTTGTCCTTCAAAGGAGACAATTTCCAGTTATCATGGCATTTGCCATGACCATCAATAAATCTCAAGGCCAAACTTTTAAGTCTGTTGGGATTTTTTTTAAAGGAACCAGTTTTTGCACATGGACAACTCTATGTTGCTTTTTCAAGGTGCACGAATCCAAACAAAATTAAAGTGACTGTTGAAGAAAACGAAAGTCAGGGTCATTTATTGGACGATGGATGCGTTTACACCAAAAACATTGTCTACTATGAGGTGTTGGAAACATAGAGCACAGTGGTTTAATTTCCATGACAACATTTTAAGGTACTCAATATGATTGCACAAAAACAATATTTCAAGAACCAACTATATACAATAGACAAAAAAACATAGAGAACAGTGGTTTGACTTCCAGTACAGAATTTAAGTACTCTGGGACTCTTTAAATAGGGGACCACTATTTCACTTAGGAAACTCTATGTGACATTTGCACAAAGGACAAACAGAACAAAAAAAAAAAAACAATAAACATCCTTAAACATATTGGAATGGGGTTACAAGTTTCATATTCATATGATTGGCCCCACAAAAAAATTCTCACATTTTCGTGTCTTGCAAGAGTTAAATGTTATTGTTTGATGTTACAATTTCAGATGTTAAATATGTGTATTTTAAAGTTTGAAAACAGTTTGTTAAATATATATGTGGTATAGGCAAACATGTATTGTTAGTATAAAGTTGAAGCATTTCATAATAATTGGAAATGTATTAATTAAAGACAAAGTATTGATTCAGGGAGTAATCCGATCGCCAGTTAATGGGGTCAGGAAGGAATTAATTTGTTTCCCTCTAAGATACAATTGTAAAAGTTTAAATGGGGGGGTTTATTGTTTGCCTTCCTCTGGATTCAATGCTAATTTAGTTTAACAAGAGTTTAAGAAAAATGTTACCAATGAAAAAAAACATGTTCTTCTGAAAAAAAAATTACTTACTCAAAGTTAATATAGTCTGCAGTTACTAAGTGATAAATATCAATTGGAAAGTGTTAGTATTGTTAAAAGAATGTTGAAAGATTATTTATTAGACAAGTTGCCTGTTACAAAATTTAATGTTAGACTTTACAATATGGCCCTCATTCAATTGCGATTTGGCCAATTGAATAGGGCTCTAAATAAGCACATAACATATTTTTTTTAAATAAGTTTTTAGTTAGTAAGCATCCATCCAAAAGCAAGGTTTTCACGAACTAAAAACTTATTTAAAAAATATATGTTATGTGCTTATTTAGACCCCTATTCAATTGGGCAAATTGCAATTGAATGATACATTATTTATAAAATCCTCCAGAGATCTAAATGATCCATTTTTAAAAAAGATTGCCCCAAAATTTAATTTTCAAAATATCAGTGCTACCTTTTATCTCTGTAACCAAATCAGCGAAAATACAATCAATTGGTATAATAGGAGATGGAATTGGAATCAATTTCCATTTTTTGTTAGTCTAAGTTCAAAATTCTAGAAAAGTTTTAACTACTAAAGGCAGTTTTTTTTATTATTTTACTCCCTTTATATCTCTGCCAACACAGGAAGTTCAAATTAATTGGTTCCGATAATAACCTTTCAATTTGTATATATTTGGGGGGAGATTTTATTGTGAGAAATTTGAGAAAATGAGAGAGATTTATTACTTCGACATAATCTGACAGATTTGGAAACGCCATTCCACCTCTTACAAAGCTAATTTTATGTTAACCTGAGCATTTTTCCCTTGTAGACAAAACTGATTAATCAGTCTCTGAAATGTCTTAATAGTTTTATATTTGATATAAAAAGTGGAATACATCTAAGTATGTATATTATTTTGGGTAATATCACCATTTTAATTGTGGCAATTCCAATTTGAAATAGCTTCTTTCGCGTGTACAGTATATACAGTTTATTAGGATTGAGTTCTGGAAGTTGTTTCAAGATTGGAATAAACTCTATACCCATGTGTGAAATCCATTTTTATCCTAACTAAATGTATGTGATTCTGTTAATTCAAGTCTAATGGCAATTTCAAATACAATATCTCTGTTTTTGTTGTATTTATTTTATAATAGGAAATTCTTCCAAAGTATTCCAAAATGTTAAAGAATTTATTTAGTGAGTTTTTTGTGTCGGACAGAGTTATCATGATATCATCAGCGTACAATGTAATTGTGTTCTTAAAAGGACCAATTTCTATACCCTTGACCAAACTCTTGTTCCTAATGGTTACTGCCAGGGGTTCAATTATAAGTGGAAATAGCAAGGAAGACAATGGGCAGCCTTGTCTTGTCCCATTGGATATGGAGAAATTGCTTGATTTATAAGCATAGCCAGAAGTATAGGCTGAAGAATTTTTGTATAAGGCCATTACTGTATGTGAGCCAAACCTGGCCAAACCGAACCTTTCTAAGACCAGTTCCAAATAGTCCAAGCTAACCCTGTCAAAAGCCTTCTTGGCATCCAATGACAGGGCTATAACTGGGACTTTATTTGCATTAGCAAATGAAAACAAATCTATTCATTTTCTGGTATTTTCCAGACCATATCTACCCTTGATAAATCCTGTCTGATCAGTATCTATCAGGCTGGAAATTATACAATTTAATCTCAATGCAAAAATTTTGGAGTCGATTTTTATGTCCGAATTGAGGAGGGAGATAGGTCTATAATTTTCAACTTTAGTTTCATCTTTACTGGTTTTATTAATCGAGATGATACTAGCTACCAACATTTCACTTGGAGCTTCACCTAAAGACTTGATTTCATTAAAAGTTTCCTTCAAATGGCTAATCAGGGATTGAGTAAAGATCTTATAATATATATTAGGAAACCCGTCCGGACCTGGAGTTTTATTTATTTGTAGGCCAGATATACAGGATTGAATTATGTTTTCGTGATAGCAGCATCCAATTTCTGGAGTTCAGATTCAGATATTTTGGGGAGATTTACATGACTTAAAAAATTCCTTATCATTTCCTTAGAAAGTTTATGGGTTTCCCTATTCTCTACTAAGTTATACAAAGATCTGTAATTATTAGCGAAGGAGTTTCTAATGTTGGTTTTATACACATTTTTCTATTATGCTCTACTATTTAAACTATTTTTTTGCTTGAGGTTTTTAATGATAACTAATTTGCTAATATTTTGCCCATTTTATTTCCTAAGAAATACTGTTTCTGCTAGAAAAGCCCGATTTTTTTATCTACTTGAATTTGTAGGATCTTCTTGATTTAAGCTTGTATTGATGTTTTTCACAAATTCTGTCATTGGTAAGGGATAAATTGTTAGCCTTATCTAAATTATTTAATTTTATGTGTAGTTCCCTCAAGGAAAGTCCTCTTTTTTATATCTATATATTGACCATGAAGTAAGCATTCCACTTACTACAGCCTTGGGGGCGTTCCATATGTTAACATTAGAAGTTATCGAATTTGGATTTATTTAAAAAAATAAATCTATTTAATTCTTTAGTTTATCTTTTATTTCACGTTATTCAAAAGTAAGGAAGATAATTTTTTTCAGATTGTGCTAAATATAATTTTACACATGCATGATCAGTCCAGGATGTAAGGGATATTTTTTTTTTCTAGAGTGATTCTATTTATCAGAAAGTAATCTATTCTTGTATATGTGGAGTGTCTGTATAGAGATCTCACTCATCTTACAGATCATGATCTATTAAACTCTTGTACAATTTCCCAGATTTCCTCTTTGATTCAGAGTCTATTGTTTGTTTATCTGATTTTTTATCTAATTCAGGGTCCAAAGACATATTTAGGTCCCCACATAATAATAAATGTCCATTTTTGATATTATTAATATGCCTAAGCAATTTATTTAGGGATTTATTTTGCTTTTGGTTAGGAGCATACATGTTTACAATAGTATAAATTGAATTATCAATAGTTCCTCCCCATATAATGTACCTACCCATTGGATCAGTTTCTCTGTATTCTTCCAACATTTACAGATTTTTGATAAATAATATTATAACTCCTCTGGACTTAGTTCTATAATTTGCTGTTATCCTAATGTTATACAGTTTGTCTGAGAGGATTGGCTCTTTTCCTTGCGCCCAATGGGATTCCTGTAGGCAGACCACATCTGCTTTCTCTTTTTGACAAACAGACATTACTGAGTGTCTTTTGAAAGGGTTATTCAATGGCAATCTTTAAAAAAAAAGTAGTACCTAGATTGTAAATTTGTGAGTTTTTAATCGTATAGGATGCTTGAAAAATTACTCGATATGCAAGATTATAAACTCAAAATCAGTGCTCTCTTTTTGTTTAATCTGTATTGATATTATTTTTATGTTCTGTTTCAACCTATGTATGGAGCTGATGAATGTGTTAATGCATTATAAATACTAGATAATAATAATAAATTAATAAATAATTAAATTAAAGCTGTTCCTAAAGCCAACAATTTATAATTGTAACCCTACTTCTACTCTAACCCTACCTTATTGTATTCTAACTCTATTTCTAGTAAGGAGCCTTATCACTACAATAATCATACCCTACTGCTACTTTTATACTAATAATCACATACAAGAGAGAACCAAAAAAAAAAAAAACAATTGTTCAAGTGCTTAACACTACATTTACAAACAATACAAAATAGGTAAACCTTTATTTATACCAGGAAATCAACTACAACGCTTAAAAAAGTATAAAACCATCTGATAATACTAGTAGTTCTAGAGGGAATGTGTATTTAGAAATCTTTACCACAAATCCTAATACTGGGTTAATGTTGTTTGAAATGATATATCTACTAATATACCTTAGTAGATTCAATACACAATCCCAATTAAATTGTTTATTAGATATTAGACTAAGAACTTAGCATCCAAATCCGGGAGTAGCATCCCTATGTCTCATTTCAGAGACCTCCTGACCGAAGGGCTATGGTGTGCCCCACTAACTGGCTAGAATCCTGGATGTCTTATAGACTTAAACAGCAACCATTACAGGAGCAAACAACCAAATTATAAGTAAAGGAGCTATTATGTAATAAAGTTAAACTCCTGTGTCTCTTTCTGAGACCTCCTTACTCAGGGGCAATTGAATGCCCCACAAACTAGCGGAATGCCTTGTGTGTAATGGTAATATATGCCAGATACAAAGCCAGGTACCAAATGCAAAGTTCTAAAGACAATTTAAAATTAGTTATGTCACGAACATAAAATTTTCGGTTCGCGAACCGCCGCAAATGTTCGGGAACCGGCGAACCGCCATAGACTTCAATGGGCAGGCGGATTTTAAAACCCACAGGGACTCTTTCTGGCCACAATAGTGATGGAAAAGTTGTTTTAAGTGGAGTAACACCTGGACTGTGGCATACAGGAGGGGGATCCATGTCAAAACTCCCACGGAAAATTACATAGTTGATGCAGAGTCTGGTTTTAATCCATAAAGGGCATAAATAACCTAACATCTCCCTCCATCATCATCCTCCCCTGTATCTCTTTACCCCCACCCTCATCATCCCCTCCTGTGTCTCTTTCCCCCCTTCCTCGTCACCCTAACCTGTGTCTCATCCCCCCTCCCTCATCATCCTCCCCTGTATCTCTTTACCTCCTCCCTCATCATCCTCCCCTGTGTCTCTTCCCCCCTCCATCATCATCCTCCCCTGTGTCTCTTTCCCCCCTCCCTCATCATCCTCCCCTGTGTCCCTGTTCCCCCTCCCTCATCATCTTCCCCAGTGTCTCTTCCCCCCCTCCCTCATCATCCTCCCCTGTGTCTCTTTCCCCCCTTCCTCATCACCCTCCCCTGTATCTCTTTACCACCTCCCTCATCATCCTCCCCTGTGTCTGTTTCCGCCCTCCCTAATGTGTAAGGGGTGTTAGGGTTAGGTGTTAGGGTGAGGGGGTTAGGGATAAGTGTGAGGGGTGTTAGGGTTAGGGTGAGGGGTGTTATGGATAAGTGTAAGGGGTGTTAGGGTGAGGTGTTAGGGTGAGGGATGTTAGGGTTAGGTGTTAGGGATAAGTGTGAGGGGTGTTAGGGTTAGGGTAAGGGGTGTTAGGGATAAGTGTGAGGGGTGTTAGGGTGAGGGGTGTTAGGGATAAGTGTGAGGGGTGTTAGGTTTAGGTGTTAGGGTGAGGGGTGTTAGGGATAAGTGTAAGGGATGTTAGGGTTAGGTGTTAGGGATAAGTGTGAGGGGTGTTAGGGTTGGGTGCTAAGGTGACGGGAGGATGATGATAAGGGGGGGAAGAGACACAGGGGTGTCCTTGCAGCAGAGATCAAAAGAGTCCTTCAGGACTGTATTGCACACTGTGTAAAGTAGCCTAGCTATGGTTTTCCCTATTGATGAAGTATCATCTACACTCAGCCTCCTCTCAGTAAGACTGCAAGTTAGTTATGATTCCAAAATGGCTGCTGTCCATGAGGTAGAAGGGTGTGGAAGGCAGGGTATGATGCTGATTGGCTGAAATGTGTCTGCTGACTGTGAGTTGCAGGGTCAAAGTTTGCTCAATAATAAAGTATAGGGGCGGGTCGAATATCGCATATGTTCGCAGTTCGCCGCGAACATGCTATGTTCGCCGGGAACAGTCCGCCGGCGAACTATCTCTATTTAAAATACATATACCACATCCATACTGATAAAAATAAACATACATTTTTAGCCTAGTGTCCTCAAAGGGACTAACGGCCTCATTCCAGTATCCCACTATTATTGGACTAGCAATTATTCAAAGGACTAATGGCCCATTCATAAGGCAACTATTGCTGGCTAGTAAGTGGTAACTGCTATAGGCTGCATAAATGATTGGACCTTACGGTTTTAGGAGAAAACCGTTTCACCCTTGCATGGGCTTCGTAAAGGCTAATAGTATTAAAGAGAAAAACTGCGCTCTTTGGGGGTTTAAATACCTCTATTCCTGTATGTTCTACCATTCCAATAGGTCAATACTGATTTGTTTGTGCTCAGCACTATCGTCCATGCTCCAAAATAGAGGATTATCCATTTTTTATTTTAATCTGTAGCTGAATAAAGTTGCTTTGTTATTTCAATCTATGACTGATTAAAGTTGTTTTGAATTGCGCTCAGCCCTATCACACATGCTTCAAAATGGAGGATTGTACTTTTGCTATTTTTATCTATAACTGAATAAAGTTGCATTTGAATTTAAACAGACCAGTTTTTTTTTTTCTTTCTTGTAGTTGCACTGCTGCTCATGTGCCATGTATTGCGATTTGTATATTAACATTATTGCGCAAATATAAATTCATCAGTAGACACCATAAAGTAGAAGAAAAAGAAAACAAAGTGTTATAATATGTTACCAGTGTACACCAGTAGAGAACTAAAAATGTCCTAGGTTGTGTAAATAGATTGATACCTCTACTCCACTGTAATAATGTCATATTTCATTACGGATACTTTAATCTACATTACCAATTTATATAGAGGAAAAAATGATGATTTTTGTGTGGTAATAATAATAATAATAATAATAATAAATACATAAATAATGGGATTAGAATATTTAATAATGTACTCTACCTATGAGAATAATTTAGTTTTTTTAACTCGTTCAACTTATATTGTGCTAAGTGTTTTAATAAAATAAATATATTGTGAGTTAAGTGTATTCATTTTAGTGTACTTTTATACATTTGGGAGAATAAGAAGAGGTTATTAATTAACCAAATAAAAATGATGATCTTATATAAACATAATTTGTATATAATAAGAATTTAAAAGTGAAAGGAATCAACTATATTTCTATATTTATTGAGGTAGTTATATATCAACAATCTTAAGATAAACACTGGATTCCAAATATTCAAATAGTTGTGTTGCCTGTTGTTTATATCTCTTAACCACCTTAAATAAAGGAGCTGAAGGAAAAACATTCATTGAGTCCTCCTGGATTTTCTGTTTTTAATTGGTGATTCCATCTGGACTCCTTCTGGAGTAAGAGGCGATCGAAATCACCTTTTCTTTGGACTCTATCAATTACACAAAATTTAAATAGAATTAACATCATTATTATGATATATTTTGACATGTTTGGCAACCGGAGTGTCAAATTCCTTCCGAATGGAATAAACATGTTCGTATATATATATATATGTCGTATCGTTTTGCCAACATAGAGTTTGTTGTGGCAAACGCATTTTAAAATATACACAACCCCAGTACATCCACAATTATAGAAATCATTAATGATGTAAGTTTTACCATATTTTGGATTAATTGGTTGACAGGCTGTACGTTTGCCATATTGAAAGGTACCTTTTAATGGTCTTAACTAAGTTTCTTTGGTTTTAACAGGTTGATAGAAACTGTGGATAATATCATATTTTACATTCCTTTCCCGTCTATAAGTTATCATGGTTTTATCAGGTAATATTTTGGCAAGATCGGAGTCTGCTTTTTAGAATTGACCAGTAATTATTATTTTCCTTATCTCCTCTGAATTGTCACCAAAAGTGAATACACATCTCATTAATTCTGTATCAGCATATGATGTTGTTTTATTTTTCTAGTTGTTTGTTTGATTCATCAATTAAGGCCTATCTTGGGTCAATGCTCTTTTATACACCTCTTTGAGGCATCTGTTTGGGTATCCTCTGTTTTTGAATGTTATTCTTAAGAGATCTGCTTGTTTCATAAAATCAATATCACTGGTACAATTTCTTCTTGCCCATAAGTATTAACCAATTTTAATCCCCTTTTTCAGGGGGGTCAGATGCATACCTGTCCATGATAACAAAGAGTTTGTGGCTGTGGGCTTCCTAAAGATAGAGGTTTCAACATTACTTGTATCAGTCTTTGTAATAGTCAAATCCAGAAAATGTATATGTGATTCGCTAGTTTCAAACATAGAATGTAACCCCAGTTAGTTTACATTTAATGCTTGTATAAATACTCAAAGTCCTGTGTTGTGACTGTCCACAATAGCAGTATGTCATCTATAAAGCGATGCCATGTTAGAACATGTTGTGTATGGTGTACCATCATATTATTGAATACCTGTGTGTCTTCCCACTAACCTAAGAAAAGGTTGGCATAGTTGGGAGCAGAAGGGGCACCTATGGCAGTACCCTTTTTTTGATGGTACAACTTTGCATTGAACAAAAAATAATTATTTGTCAATATACATTTTATAAGCAAAATGATAAATTCATTAAGTCGCTCCATGGTTGTTTTCTGGCTTTTTAAGAAGAATTCAGTAGTTTTTATTCCCAGGTTATGTGGAATGGAAGTGTAGAGTTGTTCTACATCTATACTAGCCATTTTAGTTCCTGGTGGGACATTAAGATCCTGTAAAAGACATAGTAAATCAGTTGTATCTCTGATGTATGATGGCAAACTTGTTACAGGATCCTTTAGATATATCCATCTACAAAAGCACTTATATTATGAGTGAGATTGTTGGTCCCAGAAATAATTGGCTTACCTAGTACCGTATATACTCGAGTATAAGTCGAGTTTTTCAGCCCATTTTTTTAAGGCAAAAAAGGGCCCCCTCGGCTTATACTTATACCACCCTCAACCCCCCTCCTCCACCTAAATCCCCCTAAATACCTCCCCTCACTTACCTGCTTGTGCTCTGGCCTCCGCTCCTTGACCCGGCGCCGGCGCGCATGTGACTTCACATGCGTGCCGCGTCATTAGTATATACCGGGTGCCGGCACCCGGTATATGCTAATGACGCGGTGCGCGCGTGTGACGTTACATGTACGCTGGCGCCAGGTCAAGGAGCGGAGGCTGGAGCACAAGCAGGTAAGTGAGGAGAGAGGGGGGAGGTTTTTAGGGGGGGTTAGGTGGAGGAGGGGGGTTGAGGGGGGTTTAGGTTGAGGTGGGGGGTTGGGGTTGAGGGAGGTTGAGGGGGGGTTGAGGAGGTGGGTTGGGGTTGAGGGGGGTTGAGGTTGAGGAGGGGGGTTGAGGGGGGTTGAGGTTGAGGAGAGAGGTTGAGGGGGGTTGAGGTTGAGGAGGGAGGTTGAGGATGGGGGGTTGAGGATGAGGATGGGGGGCTGAGGAGGGGGTTGAGGATGGAGTGGTTGAGGAGGAAGGTTGAGGAGGGGTTTGAGGATGGGGGGAGGTTGAGGGGGGTTGAGGTTGAGGAGGTGGGTTGGGGTTGAGGAGGGAGGCTGAGGAGAGGGGGGATGAGGATGGGGGGGTTGAGGATGGGGCGGTTGAGGATGGGCGGGTTGAGGAGGAAGGTTGAGGAGAGAGGATGAGGATGGGGAGTTGAGGATGAGGAGGGAGGTTGAGGATGAGGAGGAGGGGTTGAGGAGGGGGGTTGAGGAGAGAGGATGGGGGGTTGAGGATGAGGAGGAGGGGGTTGAGGATGGGGGGTTGAGGAGGGGGTTGAGGATGAGGAGGGAGGTTGAGGAGGAGGGGTTGAGGTTGAGGAGGGGGGTTGAGGATGGGGGGTTGAGGAGAGAGGATGAAGATGGGGGGGTTAAGGAGAGAGGATGAGGATGGGGGATTGAGGATGAGGAGGGAGGTTGAGGGGGGGTTGAGGATGAGGAGGGAGGTTGAGGAGGGGGTTGAGGATGAGGAGGGAGGATGAGGAGGGAGGATGAAGGAGGTTGAGGATGAGGAGGGAGGTTGAGGATGAGGAGGGAGGTTGAGGATGAGGAGGGAAGTTGAGGATGAGGAGGGAAGTTAAGGAGTAGGGTTGAGGAGGGTGATAAGGGAGGGGGAAGAGACACAGGGAAGGGAGAGGGGAGAAAAGACACAGGGAAGGGAGAGGGGAGAAAAGACACAGGGAAGGGAGAGGGGAGAAGAGACACAGAGAGAGAGGGGGACACAGAGGGCACAAGAGGGACACAGGGGGCAGCACATTTCCCACCCTCGGCTTATACTCGAGTCACTCATTTTACCCAGTATTTTGTGGTAAAATGGGTGCCTCGGCTTATACTCGGGTCGGCTTATTCTCGAGTATATACGGCACTTGAATTTTATTTTTGTGTAACTTAGGTAATGCATAAAATGTGGACCTTACAGGAAACTTGGGAAACAGGTATTCAAATTCTTGTAAACTTATACGTTTTTCGTCTTTTGCTCTGGTTAGAACTCATTTTAATTCACATTGATATTCAAATGTGGGATTTTTCTAAGAGTTTCAAATGTAGACTTATCACTTAAAATTCTCATGTAGATAGTCACTTGTATTTTGTACCATATTTCCCCCTTTGTCAGCTTGTTCGATAGTTATTTGGTCATTATTTTTTAACTCATACAATACTTTCCTTTCTAATTTTTTCAATTGTTACTATTTTGACACTCTCATAATGTTTTTCTAAATCTTTCTTTACTAGTTATAAGAAAACTTCCAAGTGTGCAAATTCAGTGAATATGCTCTTAATTTTTTATTTATTTATGTCTTTGCCCTCTTGGATTATTGAATCACCCTCATGCTTCTTCAAGTAAACTCAGTAGATTTTTGAGATTGTCAATGTCCTCTTTTAATATACCTATATATATAAAACCATAAATTGTCTATCTTCTTCCTTTTTGTAGTACTTATGTAGGACCAATTTCCTGACAAACAGGTTGACATCTTTTGGGGTAACAAAAAGACTAGAATACGAGGTAGGTACAAAGGAAAGACCCTTTGTGAGGACTTATTGATGGTATTTATTTAGGGTTAAATTTGACAAATTGATAACATAGTTGCTATCAGAGGTGGAACATTTTGGTGACTTATCAGATGAAATTGGTTCAGATATTTTTTTAAATTGAGATGATTCATAATCAAAAGGACTATTCTCGTGACCTAAAAATGATTTCTCCTTGATTTGGCTCTGGAGTAGCCTTGTCTCCTTTGGCCTTGCTCCTTCTCTAAAAAAGGGTCCATAGATGGTTGTCCCATATTTTGACATGTATTGGGTCTTGTTTGGTTCCGAGTATGAATTGACAATCTCTGGTTTAGTTGAGAGCTTGTTGTATAAAAACTTCATCAGTGTCTAAATAATCTTTTTCCAAGGAACTAATGTTTGAAAAATTTTGATTATATCTGTGTTTATTAAACCTATAGACCTTTCCAATTTTGTAATTATTTTTTTTTCTATTTATGATCTCTTTTTTAAACTTTTCAATATTTAAATTCATTTACTATTTAGGATTGTGTATTGAGTCTACTAGGGAATATTAGTAGATATACATTGCCTTGCAAAAGTATCCACCCCCTTTACTTTTTACCTATTTTGTTACATTACAGCTTTATGTTCAATGTTTTGTTAATCTGAATTTTATGTAATGGATCAGAACACAATAATCTAAGTTAGTGAAGTGAAATGAGAAAAATATATACAGAAAACTGTTTTTTAGAAATAGAAAACAGAAAATTGGCATGTGCCTATGTATTTACCCCCTTTGTTATAAAGACCATAAAAAGCTCTGGTGCAACCAATTACCTTCAGAAGTCACATAATTAGTGAAATGATGTCCACCTGTGTGCAATCTAAGTGTCACATGATCTGTCATTTCATATACACACCTTTTTTTGAAAGACCCCAGAGGCTGCAAGACCTAAGCAAGAGGCACCATTAACCAAACACTGCCATGAAGACCAAAGAATTCTCCAAACAAGTAAGGGACAATGTTGGTGAGAAGTACAAGTCAAGGTTAGGTTATAAAAAAATATCCAAATCTTTGATGATCCCCAGGAACACCATCAAATCTATCATAGCCAAATGGAAAGAACACGGCACAACAGCAAACCTGCCAAGAGGTGGCCGCCCACCAAAACTCAGGTACCGGGTAAGGAGGGCATTAATCAGAGAGGCAGCACAGAGACCTAAGGTAACCCTGGAGGAGCTGCAGAGTTCCACAGCAGAGACTCGAATATCTGTACATAGGATGACAATAAGCCATACGATCCATAGAGTTGGGCTTTATGGCAGAGTGGCCGGAAGAAAAAAACTAAATAGCATGTTTGGAGTTTGCAAGGTATGTGGGAGACTCCCAAAATGTATGGAAGGAAGGTGCTCTGGTCTGATGAGACTAAAATTGAACTTTTCGGCAATTAAATAAAACGCTATGTCTGGAGCAAACTCAACACATCACATCACCCAAAGAACACCATCCCCACAGTGAAACGTGGTGGTGGCAGCATCATGCTGTGGCGATGTTTCACAGCAGCCGGGACTGGGAAACTGGTCAGAGTTGAGGGAAAGATGGATGGTGCTAAATACAGGGATATTCTTGAGCAAAACCTGTACCACTCTGTGAATGATTTGAGGCTAGGACAGAGGTTCACCTTCCAGCAGGGCAATGACCCCAAACACACTGCACACTGGTTTAAGGGAAAACATGTAAATGTGTTGGAATGGCCTAGTCAAAGCCCGGACCTCAATCCAATAGAAAATCTGTGGTCAGACGTAAAAATTGCTGTTCACAAGCGCAAACCATCCAACTTAAAGCAGATGAAGCCGTTTTGCCAGGTAAGATGTGGCAAGGTCATAGAGGTTAATCGAAAGCGCATTGGAGCTGTGATTGCCGCAAAAGGTGGCTCTACAGTATTGACTTTAGGGCAGTGATTTTGACTTTTTATGTTATTTTGTCCTATTTGTTGGTTGCTTCACAATAAAAAAAACATCTTCAAAGTTGTGGGCATGTTCAGTAAATTAAATGATGCAAATCATCAAACAATTCAATTGCAAGGCACTGTATATTTTCAAATAATATTAACCCATTATTGGGATTTGTGGTAAAGATTTCCAAATACACATCACCTCTAGAACTACTAGTATTATCAGATGGTTATATTTATTTATTTTTTAAGCGTCAGATTTTTTAAAAGCGCTTTAGTTGATTACCTGGTATAAATAAAGGTTTACCTATTTTTTGTTACTTTTATACTAACTTAATTATACCACTACTCAACTTTAACACTATCTTAATCATCTACACCTACTATTCAAATAATCCTGCACGAAAAATACCTTTGTCCTACAAAAATCCACAAGAAAAATCAACACCTGCCTAGTTTACAATGATGTTAAATGGCTCAACAAATTGAAACAATGATTTTAAGTTTTGTTATTGTAATTTTAATTCCTGTATAGAAATTCACTTCATCTGTTTGATAACTTTTGATAACTAAACTGTCGGCCATAGTTTTTAATTGGACTAAAATGTATATATTCAGATAAATGGTTTTGCTTTTGAGAGGTGCTTTAATAAATTAGATTTTTAGCAGTTTTTATCTAAATAATAAGCATTGATACATGTCCATTTTAGCATGTAAAAAAAATTACGATGCTTATTTAATTGACAGAGAGTAAAAATAGATTTCATAATTCAACTTTTGTTTCTGAAAATGAATTGTATTGCACAATTAAAGCTCTACTATATACTATAAATAATATTTCCGTTTCTGTAGTAAAGAGGAAAGAGTGGGTTCTAGCAGGCAAAGAAAAAGCTTGTCTAGTACATGAAACTTCCCATTTAAATATATAGTTTTTTAATTACGATTATTAATTTGATGGTAGTCAGAAAGACTGATTAATGGATTAGAAGGGTGAACATTTTCTAAGGTTCCAATTAGTACTAGATAGACTTGTAATTACATTTCAGCTTTAATTTGTTCCTGTCTATTTCTACCATATCACTGTTAATCAAAGTAACATACAGGAAAAGATTCCAATTTTCTATTTAAAAGCATGTCTTTGAAGTAATAAAAGTGACCAAATGACCCAAGGAAGTGCTTGAATTTGAGAAAATATTTTAAAAATAACAGGAGATATTTAGCATCCATACAAATCTATCAAAGGGAGCATAGTTTGATAAAATATGTACAAGTACTGAAGTAATTTTAAAACAATTTCAGCTGTATAAATACTATTATTTATATATGGCTTTCCTGAGGCTCTATTAAGCCAAATTTTAAATAAATACAATGACCACGCCAAAAGGCAATATTGATTTTTATCTGAAGTGAAATCAACTTTTCTATGTTAAACATAAAAATAAAATATAGGCAAACATTAGAAAGCAGTCAAAACCAATCAATTTTGAATAAAAAAAACAGCCCAACATTTATTTTCAACAAGTTTAATTAAACTACACACTTCCCTTGTATAACAATGCATATTACTTAATACATACATTTAAACAGTGCAAGCACAAACATTAATATGAGGCTGAAAGGACACTGTTATGCCTTAAATTAAAATCAAGTTTAACATAAAAAAAACTAAAGTTAGCAAAAGCATGCAAAAGGTTTATAAGCATTTAAAAAAATGTAGCTGCTCTGTTTAAGGCCTCAAAAAAGCCTGTTTATGGAAAATAATCGACCCATTCAAAGTATAACCATGGGAATCCCTATAGACCCCCAGGGCATCTAATATTATGCATACAGTATATCTGTGAACCCCCCCCCCCCCCCACCACCATGGCATAGGGTATCCACCGAAAAAATATAAATACAATTACAACAAACTCCCCAATAACACAACTTCTACATAACCTAGACAGTTTAAACTATGGATAGACAATAGGAAAATTAAAATATATAATGTAGAATGTCATTTACTTGACAGGGGCATCCTAATCCTTTTTACAAGACTGCTGAATGACACAATTCTAAGTTCTAAGGACCATTATACATGCATGCAAATCACACATTACATAACATCTCATGTGTAGCCATCCCAAAACAGACCATTACCATCATACGAGCGTGCTTGTAACAAAAGATTAACAAAAAATGGAATTAGCCTTATCTATGGTCACTGATCCAACACCTATAAAAAAACAACTAGATAAACTAAAACAAAAATGGGAAAAGAAACTGAATGTAGAAACTGAACAAACAGATTGTGATAAATGCTTGAAGCATATTGACTACAGCACAAGCAACTACATTAAACTAGAATCTAACTAGTCTAATCTAGTTACACACAGGCTACAGATTATTTACCCTAAATACTCAGAACAATGCTTTTGAGACTGCAGGGAAGAAGACACACATTATTACACATGGTGGCTTTGCCCAGTTACCCTGCGAATATCTGAAATTTATAACAGACAGGTACCCTTGACCTCCCAATTGTGCTTAACACTTAACAAAATTGAAGAAACAGCCTTGCTGGAAAAGCTGATCACATATATAGTTGTGAGCATACGAGCCGTCCGCATTTGCGGAGGAGGAGGCTCCAACGTCGGCTCTGTTAACACACACACACGACTTTTAAAAAAAAATCTCAAAGGCGCCTCCCACCCGGTTACACACACACACACACCGCGGCCGAGGGCCTCAGTTGCTGGCATGGAGCGCCAAAGGCGCTCCATGCCAGCAACTGAGGCCCTCACTTCGGCAAATGCGGGTCCTCGCAAAGCACTTAGGGAATGAGGCAACCTTAACGTAACAGACACCCACACGCACTAAGAATCCCACTATAACGGCCGACCCGGGCGCCACTAAAAACAGTGAAAACACACCAAATACTCAGAAAAACGACATAAAATGCTTACCCATAGCAAGGGGGGGCACCCAGGACCTCTGAAAGGTTCAGACACACAAAAATCCTCTAAGTAAGAGAAAAAATTGGCAGCTGAAAAAAACGAAAACGAGGCTCACCTCGGAAACCTGCATTAACCTCAGAACCAACCTTAACATAACAAACACCCACACGCACGAAAAATGGCAGAACTTTGCGCACCTAAGAACACTAAAAACACACCAAATACTCACAGAAACAACATAAAAAGCTTACCCATAGCAAGGGGGGGCACCCAGGACCTCTGAAAGTGCAGTTACACCTCTATTTAAGTACAAATTCCCGAGTTCACACACACGAACATCCCCTAAGCGAGAGAAAAAATGGCCACCGAAAAAAATGAAAACGAGGCTCAAAGACCCAGGACCGCTCAGCCACCTACAACTTACCCAAGAAGGGATCCGAGATAAGCTCGGAAACCCGGATTAACCGCAGGGGATCCGAGATAAGCTCCGAGCCCTGCATTAACCCCACATTAACCATCGCAGTGGAGGTCCCGATTGCACGCGATCGGGGACCCTGGCTGCAATTAAAATTCAAAATTCCCGCCTTACAGGTCCTTAAAGGACCGTAAAGGTCCTTAAAGTACCCGTTGTAAAAGAAAAAAAAAAAAGCACTTTCACCCTGTCAATCATGGGGGTCAATACGGACCCCCATAAAACCGTCATTTACCCTGTCACTCATGGGGGTCAATAGAGACCCCCATAAGCCCTTCATTAAGCCTGTCAATCATGGGGGTCAATACAGACCCCCATAAGCCTCTTTTTAACCCCATCAGTCCCATAAGGGTATATTAACACCATTATGGGCCTGTTATAACACTACATTAACCACATAAGTGCCATGATGGTCCTCAAGGACCATCATCACACTAAGTATAAACACTATACTGCACTATACCACTCCTAATAAGACATTAAATATCAACTAAACACCCTCTACACTAACCTATTAACATCTACACTACCTACCCCCTATTAACCCCCACCACTCTAATTACAGAAAATAAAAAAACCTAAGTCACAAAAAATAAAAAAGGAACATTACAGAAAGAAAAAAAAATTACATCCCCCCCTCACTATAGAAAAAAAAAATACACACCTGAAAAGGAAATACATATAATACAAATACATACAATACAAATACATACAATTACATGCAATTACAATACAATACACCACTATCTAACATGCATCACACATTCTATCTAAATAAATAGCATAATATAATATACATCCTATCTATATAATAATACATTCCCAATCTATCTAAATAAATACCATAATCTAATATACATCCTATCTATATAATAATACATACCCAATCTATCTAAATAAATAGCATAATCGAATATACATCCTATCTATATAATAATACATTCCCAATCTATCTAAATAAATAACACAATTTAATATACAATACATCCTATGCTATCTATATAAAACCCCTAGCTAACATACAATAAATGTAATCTAAGTCTAAGCTAAAATAAAAAAATTAAGACCACTTACCTTTGCAGGTGTCCATTGGGATCAGCCACCTACGATCAAAAATAAAAAAATATTAGTGCAACACGTTTACAGTTATAAAATAAACATTCTATACATTCTATACATTCTAAATATTATACTCACCTTTCCGGCATGTCCCGTCCGCCATTCTTTTAATCCTTCTCCGGCGCGGCACCTGTTAAAAAAAAACACAACATTAATACACATACATCAAAATAAAATAAACATAATCTACATTATACTTACCTCCCCGCAATGTCTCCGGCCTCCTCCGGATCGTCTTCTGCCACGCCCTGTAAAAAAAAAAAAATATATATATATATACTTACATCCGCACTCCTGGACATCCCCGACGCTAATGAGGCTCCAGGAGAATTTTCCGGAAGAAAATAAGCAATGGCGCCTTCTGATTGGTTGAAAACGCTGTCTATCAAATTCACCCAATCAGGAGGCGCCAATGTGTGAGTCAATCAGAAAGGGATACACCCTAAAATCACACTCTGATTAGATAATGCACCTATCAATCTTTATTTAAACCAATCACAAGGGTCAGATGCCTTCAGCCAATCACAATGGAATACACCCCCACACGGTGATTGGTTGCACTGACAATAGCCAATCACAATGGAATACACCCTCACGTACTGATTGGTGAAGGATTTGCGCATTCTCATTGTCTACTGTTAATATCAATCAATATTACAGCCAATGGGAAGGCGCAGATGTCTTCACCAATCAGTACGTGGGCGTATATTCCATTGTGATTGGCTGATGGCAATAAAGCCTTAGGATTGGTCCAAATAAAGATGAAGGGTGTGTTATCCAATCAGCGTTGTATTTTGGGGTGTATACTTTTTTCATTGGTTCACAAATGGGGTCTTCTCATTGGCTGAATTTGATAGACAGCCTTTTCAGCAAATCAGAAGCCACCATTGCCAATTTTAGTCTGGAACACTCCATAGGAAGGTCATTAGCGTCGGAGACATCCGCCAGGGCGGATGTTTGTCGTTTTTTTTTTGTTGTTTTTTAAAGGCGCGGATGCTTCCAGAGAAGACGAGGAGGCCGGAGACATTGCGGAAAGGTAAGTATAATGTAGATTGTGTTTATTTAAAACTTTGCTTTATGTTTACTAATGTCATGTTTTTTTTACAGAAGTACCGCCGGACAAGACGCAAAGATGGTCGACGGAACATGGAGGACGGAACATGGAGGACGTGACATGCTGGGACGTGACATGCTGGAAAGGTGAGTATAATAATTAGAATATTTAGAATGTTTAGAATGTTTAGGTATTTCATGTAAATGTGTTGTATTCATTTTTTTTATCTTTTTTTACCGTAGGTTGATGATCTGAAGAAACATCTCAAAAGGTAAGGTCTTAATTATTTTATTGTAGCTTACAATTAGGGTAGGGTAATATAGCATGTATTGTATATTACATAGAAAGGGGGATGTATTATTAGATAGTATTGTATATTACATAATGGGATGTATATTACATTATATAGTGGCATGTATATTAGATAGTGGCATGTATATTAGATAGTGGCATGTATATTAGTGGCATGTATATTACATAGGGTTGTATTGTATTTTATTGAATTGTATTGTATTTAGTTGAATTGTATTGTATTTTATTGAATTGAATTGTATTGTATTTTATTAAATTGTATTGTATATTATTTTATTGAATTGTATTGTATTTTATTGAATTGTATTGTATTGTATTTTATTTAATTGTGTTGCATTGTATTATATGTATGTATTATATGTATTTCATTTTCAGGTGTGTAATTTTTTAAACATTTTTGTAGTGACGAGAGGTTGTAATGTATTTTTTTATTTTCTGTAATGTAAATTCTGTAATATCCTTTTTTTATTTTTGGTCACTTAGGTTTTTTTGTTTTGTTCTGTAATGTACATTTTTTATTTTTGGTGATATTAGTTTTTCTTATTTTATGTCATGTAGTTTTTTGCTTTTTGAGGAATTTAGTTACTTGAGGCACACAGTACACTCACATTGTGTGACAAACAGCATTTCAACACTTTCTTTTATTGACCGTCATTTTTTGACGGGCAAGTCGCTAGTCACATATATAGTTGTGAGCATACCAGCCGTTGCTCACGCTTGCGAGCTTGCACGTATGCAAACAAAATACGAGACAAGTTACGACCCATTACGACGTTGCAAAAAACGGCCGCAACACGCGCACATCAAAACATGAAAAAGACAACAAATACACACAACAAATACATAAAAAGCTTACTTACTGGAAGAGGGAGCATCCAGGACCTCGAAAACTAAAGTTACACCTCAATTTAACTCAAATTAAAAGAGTTTAGACACTAAGAAATTCTCTAAGCGAGAGAAAAAATGGCCACCGAAAAAAACGAAAACGAGGCTACAGCAGTCTAAAGATGCAAAACACCACCAAACACCTATGTATTGGCCGAAAAAACACCTACGAGATTAGAAAACAAGGACGCATCCCGCGCAACCCCAAGAACATTACAAACACAACAAATACAAACAACAAACACATAAAAAGGTTACTCACAGCAAGGGGGGGCACCGAGGATCTCTGCAAGTGAAGTTACACCTCCATTTAACCACAATTTTGGAGACCCGAAAATCACCTAAGCGAGCGAAAAAATGGCAGCCGAACAAAACGAAAACAAGGCCGAAAAACTTGCATGACATAGAAAATGAACGACGCTACATCAGCCACATTATATACACCAAACACCCTTAGCTCACTTACAATTTCATTGCCGTCATTATTTGACGGGCAATTCGCTAGTATAAAATAAAATTGAAGAAATAGCCTTGTTGGAAAAGCTAACACACATGCCGGAGTAGGCACCTTGGTTAAACCAATACATTGTGTAACATGCTCCTTTCTGGAGATCTGGGGGCCCTGGGTGGAATACCCTGGGAATCTATAACTGAGATGACAGCAGTGGTATACTCCTTCCTCAGTTAATAGCGGAGTTGGGTCTGGGTTCCAGGAGAGGGGGGACTCTAAGGAAGAATTGCAAAACAATATTCATTGTATTGAAACCATGTGGGTCCTTATGGACATCCATGACATAGGGGTTCATTTTGGTAAAACCTTGAAGGTCCTTATGGGACCCCATCATGTAAGGGCTAAATGTAGTTGTCATGGGTGTCCACAGGAACCTCCATGGCTAGCATTATTTAACCATTGAGGTTCCATAGGCTTCCTCACCCAAAGGAGGGCCCCGGTGTATTGCACAACCCTTACCTGTGGTAGCTCTGCCCGTTTAAAATATTTTCTGTTAAAAAACACGTGTTCTCCAAATCACTAACATTTAGCAGACAGTTGGATGAAATACAGCCAATGATAAATGTTGAATACTATATAGCACTTAAAAAGTAATTTATTGTGTATTTATATATTGGCATACAGTATTTCATGTTGATATTGTTAGTTTAAAAAAAGATATATAAGCTTTCTACAAATGGTATGAATACTCATACCTGGGAGACTGCAACAATAGAGTGTTTTTATGTTTTGCAAGTGTAATTTGTTTATTGTCTTTGCAAGATATTTTTACATATTACCTTCTTTCTTTTTTGGGTAGGTACCTATCAGTGTTTAGAAGCAGAGTGATCAAGCTAGAAGAGTTGGTGTGTATTTGAGAGAGAAAGGGAGGTGGGAAATTGCAGCTAATGTTATTTAGATAAAAGTATGAGAGAAATGAGTGATTATATGTAGAATATACCATCATATGCGCACAGAAAAAGGCAAAGACTGCAAGTTATTTAAAGTCATTGATGACTTATAACACAGTGGATACAGCTTCAGGAAAACTTAGAATCACAGTCACAATGAAATACCTTTTAAACGGAAGCCTGCTTATATAAAGTAAAAGAAATACATACGGTAAATAAAATAATTAACATGAAAGAAAATCTTAATGGGCAATATAATTTTCAATTATTATTATACAATTCATAGAAAATATAGAGATGTATTCAAGTAAAAGAGCTGCTGATATCTAGAGTACATCCTTTGTTCAGTACTTTTTAAATGGTTGTTTAAAGGAGACATTTTTATGTTTAATGTTTTATAAATGTTTGCCTGTTTCCAAGATTGATTATTTACAAATCATGCACAGCAACCCATTTTAATAGGACACAGTGTGAACAATTTTCTATGCAGATTCAATCTGAGACCCATAATCCTTTAATTGTCCTGAGGTTAGATTTTTGGATTCACGTAGAGTTCCTAATACGCTATCTAATTTTAAAGATAACAAGAGGTCAAAGAGTAAGCCAGAAATGTAGGATTGCACATGTTGTTTTGCCCATGAAATAAGTCGCAAAATTAGTTTTTGATTTCTTCTTGTTCTAGTTCTTCTGTGATAATATATTATATTTACACTTATATATGCAGTATAACATTTTTCATATCTTTTTTTGTTCAGTTGTTCTGTAAGAAACTTCAAGGCTAAGGAAGTTTGATGATGATTGGCATTAAAAACATGTTGACACAAAACAAACATTTCATTAGGTTTTTGACTGTAATTAACAAAAATGAAGTTCTTAGCAGTGCATGGTTGAAGGACATCACCTCCTCCCACTATAAACTGGAAAAACAAAAGGTGGGGGAGAAAAGCGCACCACTTCCTAGTGCAAAATATCACATATAATAGTTGTCAAACTGCGAAACGTCGTCACGCTTTGCAAGCTCTCAAAGCGATTTTGCAAGAAATGCGTCCACTGCAAAGAAAAAGAAAATCATTACGAACATGCAAAAATACGACCTTAACGGCCGAACCGCGCCCAGCTGAAAATATTAAAAAAACTATAAATACACACAAAAATGACATAAAAAGCTTACCCACAGCAAAGGGGGGAGGCACCCAGGACCTCTGCAAGTGAAGTTACACCTCAATTTAAGTCTAATTTGCAGAGTTTAGACACATGAAAACCTGCCAAAGCGAGAAAAAAAATTGCCGCCGAAAAAATGTACGAGGTACAAGATACACTTCAGCACAATGCTTCCTGCATATATTACTTACAAATAGGTAAAGTATATTAATTTATTAATGTATTACTTATTTATTTAGCATACAAAAATACATGTAAAAAAACTCGCAATAAACGCAAAAGCCATTCACCAGGCGCCTCACAACGAGCGCCAACGCTGCTCATAGCACACAAACTACACCAGGGCACAGCCTTGCAATAAGCACAGAAAGCAGATCCGTGCTGACCTTACAAAGACAGCAAAAGCGCCTTTGATAAAAAAAAAATACAACAACCAAGAGGCTCACAATGAGCATCAAAGGCGCTCATTGCCACCCGATGAGCGCCAAACGCGCTCAGCACGAGGTTTGCAATGAGCGCCAAAGGATGTCAGACCAGCAACAGCATTACCTGCCTTACAATTTTATTGCCCCATCATTTTTGACGGGCAAGTCGCTAGTAATATATAATCCACAATAACATAAAAGACATAAAGGACCAAACTCACATTATTTAACCTTACGACATGAGGTATAAGTAGAGCACCGCACAAAAACCCCTTTACGGATCTTCAAAGGTAGCCATCTTGATCACTTTTGGCAGATGGATGTCCCTTAGGAACCACTGGATCTTGCTGTCCTGTGGGTATTTTAACCTGTATATTGTTGCTAGGGGGTATATAATCTCTCCCCAGTTCAGAGTAATATACTAAGGACTTGAAACCTTGAAAAAGTGTCTTCTAAGCCAGTGAGAACACCACCAGTAAGTAATAGCTGGTTAAGAATAGTGTTGCACATCAAATCAAAAACAAAAATCAACTAGCTCTATATAGCACTCCTCAAAGGGCCAGGGGCGTGTGCCCAAGTCCCACAAGTGCCGAGTATAATCTCAGGCACTGTACATATTACAAGTGCTACAGAAGGGAACAGATGCACATTATACAAGGCCAATAGGCACAGATAAACCCCCTAATTAAAATAACCATAAGGAAAAATACAGATGCAGGTGGTTAAAATAATTCTAAATGTGAATAAAAATACTGCTATTATTAATAAAATGGAGCCTAAAACAAGACATAAAAAGAGGGTTACATATACCGAAAATTCCAAACATTCAAGACATCACAATACAAATATCCACACCGAGCCATGGGATATAATACAATTGTAGAGGAACTGTAATCGCTATGTGTGGTATAACACTGCAGAGCTGATCTGTAGAGAGCAACGCCCCTGCATGGAGAGCTTGGCACCCAAGAGCAAGTGCGCTTATATATATATATATAGATATATATATATATATGTATATATATATATATATATATATATATATATTGTGACCAGGATGGCCGTGTAGAGCTGTGCTTTCTTGAGTTAGACATGGATACCTTCTGGTGAGGCAGCAAACAGGTTTATTATGAAATAGCAAAAACAAACAGGAGCAGTAACTCGGCTTAAATGACGAAAATAAACATCTACATATACGGACTGACTGTGACACAGGAACGCCCTGACTATACCTGTGCAGCTTACCTGCAACAGGGACAAAAAGACTACACCCCGGTGTCTTCAGGACGGAGCTCCCACTCCGTTGTACTCAGGAAGGAGTAATTTCGTAGGAATAGCGCCACCTAGTGGCAAGGACATAGACAGTCTTTTAATAATTATAATTTTTCACCTTGTGGCCAGGTTACAAATAGTCTCTGGTTATTGAAAGATTGCCCTCTTGTGGCCAGGATACAAATAGTATCTGGTGATTGAAAGATTGCCACCTTGTGGCCAGGATACAAATAGTCTCCGACTATTGCTATATTGCCACCTTTTGGCCAGGATACCAACAGTCTCTTGTATATCGGTAGTCTTTTCCACGTTTCTACATCAGTAGCCACGGATGAAGCATAGGGCCCGCCTGTCTCTCCCGTATGCTTCACCCCAGGGACCCTTTGATACAGCAGTATTAAATTATTGCATATGTACCGGTCAAACCCTCAGCAACTTCCCTGAGGCATAATCAGTCTGGTACCTTCAAACAGGGCCTCTGTCAGTTCCACACTCAGCAACTTCCCTGAGGCATAATCAGTCTGGTACCTTCAAACAGGGCCTCTGTCAGTTCCACACTCAGCAACTTCCCTGAGGCATAATCAGTCTGGTACCTTCAACTCCAAGAAACCGCAGGATCTCACTGACCACATTGCTTCTCCAAACGATTCACCTTGGTCATCCCCGCAGCAATTCAGGCAGCTGTCAGTCCTCTCAACTAGCTGTACTTTACAGGCTCCTTCCAGCTTGTCTCCTAGGCAAGGCCCCAGCTTCTGGCTTCATCTTCCAAACTACTCCGGACAGAGCCTAATCAGCAGCACACCCCTCCCCTTCACTGGGGCTTCCTGGGGTTTTTATAGTGAAGCACTGGACCCGGTGAATTTAAGTGTTTTAACTCCATGAGAGCTGGATACAAGGAGCAGTTCAGCCTATGGCTTACATAACGGCCCTCAATAATCTGTCCCCGGCTCCTTACATTCTCACAATATATATATATAAATATATTCAAATTTATATAGGGGCGGCACCATACATGTGCACTCCCCTCATTACTTTCTCTATTCATAAATAGTGAATAAAAGTACATTAAATATAACATTTCTAAAAGATAAAAGTGATATATATATTTATACTTGCATCGAAAAATTTATATCCATATGAGTGAACCAATACACCCTATAGAACCATATTATGGACATAATTATATATAGTCGCTTTGGGTAAGTCTCTATGAGCTTGCCACATCTTACCACTGGGATTTTTGCCCATTCCTCCTTGCAAAACTGCTGCAGCTCCTTCAAGTTAGATGGTTTGCGCTTATGAACAGCAATCTTTAAGTCTGACCACAGATTTTCTACTGGATTTGGGTCTGGGCTTTGACTAGGCCATTCCGATACATTTACATGTTTCTCCTTAAACCACTCAAGTGTTGCTTTAGCAGTGTGTTTGGGGTCATTGTCCTGCTGGAAGGTGAACCTCTGTCCTAGCCTCAAATCACGCACAAAGTGGTACAGGTTTTGCTCAGGAATATCCCTGTATTTAGCACAATTTAGCACTCAACTCTGACCAGTTTCCAAGTCCCAGCTGCTGAAAAACATCCCCACAGCATGATGCTGCCACCACCATGTTTCACTGTGGGGATGGTGTTCTTTGGGTAATGGGATGTGTTGGGTTTGTGCCGTTTTCTTTATTTGATGAAAAGTTCAATTTTAGTTTCATCAGACCAGAGCACCTTCCTCTATAAATTTTGGGAGTCTCCCACATGCTTTTTTGCAAATTTAAAACGTGTCATTTTGTTTTTTGATTAAAGTAATGGCTTTCTTCTGGCCACTCAGCCATAAAGCCCAACTCAATGGAGCATACGGCTAATTGTCAACCTATATACAGATACTCCAGTCTCTGCTGTGGAACTCTGCAGCTCATCCAGAGTACACCTTAGGTCTCTGTGCTGCCTCTCTGATTAATGCCCTCCTTGCCCGGTCCGTGAGTTTTGGTGGGCGGCCGTCTCTCAGCATGCTTGCTATTGTGCCATGTTCTTGGTTATGATAGATTTGATGGTGCTCCTGGGGATCAGCAAAGATTTGAATATTTTTTTTAAACCTAATTCTGATTTGTACTTCTCAACAACATTGTCCCTTACTTGTTTTAAGGGTTCCTTGGTCTTCATGGCAGTGTTTGTTTAGTGGTGCCTCTTGCTTAGGTGTTGCAGCCTCTGGGGCCTTTCAGAAAAGGTGTGCATATGCAATGAGAGATCATGTGACACTTAGATTGCACACAGGTGGACATCATTTTACTAGTTATGTGACTTCTGAAGTTCATTGGCTGCACCAGAGCTTTTAATGGGCTTCATAACAAACGGGATGAATACATACGCACATGCCTACTTTCTATTTAAAAAAAAAAAAAATATGTATATATTTTTTTCATTTCACTTCACCAACTTACACTATTTTGTTCTGATCCATCACATAAAGTTCAGATAGTACATAAAGTAGCAAAACATTAAACTTAAGGCTGTAATGTAACCAAATAGGTAAAAAGTCAAGGGGGGTGAATACTTTTGCAAGGCACTGTATAATCATAAGTTCCAGCTTGGATCCCACTCCACGCTGATGATAGCCAGTAAGCTTGAAACAGCTGTATGTGTATAGGAATCCCAGCTTGTCTATAATCCAACCTTGGCCTTGCATTAAAGCTGTGTAATGCAGCGGGCATAAGCTTAAATGATGCCATGTTTAAAATTGGCTATGGATTGAAGAGCAAGGCATTTGTGGGCACATTTGCATGTCCCTGCTCAGCTACCCAGAGTGCAGTGTAATTACTATATTTCTCGGAATTCTAGGATGGAAATAGGCTTTTTAACTTGTTTTAGACATTTTAATGTGAACACAAATGTACTATTTATTTACTGTTCTAATGTATGGTGGAGGGCTTCTCTCGCTCTTTTGCCCACCATAAAGTAAATTATTGTTGTGGTGAACTACCTACTCATAAGGTCCACAACACAAGCTGGGATCCTGCCCCTCGCTGACAATAGGCAGTAACCTTGAAACAGCTGTCTGTGGGTAGGATACCCAGCTTGTTTATAATACAGCCTTGGCTTTGCATAAAAGCTGTGTAATGCTGTGGGCATAAGCTTTAAGGAAGCCATGTTTAAAATGGTCTATGGATTAAAGAGTGAGGCATGTATAGGCATATTTGCATGTCCCTGCTCAGCTTCACAGAATGCAGTGTAATAATTGTATTTCCTGGAATTCTGAGCTAGAAACAGGTTTGTATATAAAAAATGACGGGGCAATAACATTTGAAGGCATAGCAATGCTGTTTGCCACACAATGTAAGGCTTTGTGAGACCTTCAGTGCTCATTGTGAGCCCCGTGCTGAGCACCTTCAGCGCTCATCGCAGCGCTCGCAATGAGCGCCTTTGTCGCTCATTGTGAACCTATTCCCTTGTGTACTTCAATTGTTTGACTTTGCAACATTCACCTTTGGCGAAGACAGATATACAAGTACAGTGTAAAATGGCAAAAATATGTGAGTACAGTGAATTAATAAAGTAATATGAATTAATAAATGAATATACTTTACCTATTTATATTTAATATACAGCAATCAATATCCTGAAGAGCTAACAATCTATTTGGATTTTCTTGCATCTGAAAAAGTACAGTTGGATTGTTGATCATGTGAGGAGAAAGTGTCAGCAATGTGTCAAGTGTGCAGTGTAAATAGGCTGTGTGCACGAGGGCAAACCGTTTGTTTAGGCGGGTAAAGCAGCATTTTAGAATCCTAATGTTATGAGTTGTAAGTAAGTGTTGTAAAATAGAGTCTTTTTTTTATGTGTTACTTGGCTCGCAAGCATTTCCTGTCTCTTGTAATGGTATATTTTCTATGTGCTACATTCCTGGCTAAATCGTACGCGCCTGGCGGGGATTTTCGCGGCTCTGTGTCCTTTAGCCTCATTTGTATTTTTTTCGGCAGCCATTTTTCTTCTCGCTAAGCCGATTTTCAAGTGCCGAAACTTCTTAAATGTGACTTAAATTAGCGTGCAAGCTCACTCCCAGATGTCCTGGCTGTCCCCCCGTGCTGTGTGTGATGTTTGTTTTATTTGGTATTTTTTTGTTGTTGTGCTTTTGGTGTTTGTGGATGTGAGCGGTTCAGCCGTTAACTTTGCATTTTTGCGACTAATTGTTGTTTGTAAAAGTCGTTCGTCCTTGTCAGTGTTTTCTGAGCTTCGGGGTAGTGTAGCATAGTTTTCATTTTTTTGGCCCGCCATTTTTTTTCTCGCTTAGCCGATTTTCAAGTGGCGAAACTCCTTAAATTCGACTTTATTTCGGGTGCAACCTCACCCCCAGACGTCCTCGCAAAGCGTGACAATGACGCAGTTTGACAACTATTATATGTGATCCTTTTGTGGTCCTTTAGGAGTAGAGGATTTAAGGTGGTGAGTAATAGATTAGACTAAGAATTTATTTGTTTGCTAGAACTCTAGCAAACAAATTAAAATTATTTCAAAAGATGATTGTCTATTTGAAGGACAATATGGGAAATAATTTATCCAATCCAAAAGATATTGGTCAACTGTTGCTAAAATATTATAATATATATATAAATCATTATATAATTTGGAACTGAAAAATAAAGTAATATTTGCTGATAGGGCTTACAATCAAGCAATCTAGCAATCTATAACATGCATTTGATCATCTCTTTTATAGGTTTCATTATATGTATTAACCCCTTAAATCCTGGGATGAATATTACTCAGAAATAACAGTTAAAAAAAAAATGTTTTAATTGCATATTTGTGGGTTTGAATATCTTTCCATGCCTCACCATGCTTTTAAAGTATAGTATTGTGTGTTTAATTGTGTATTTAATTGCTGTTACAGCTCTAGTGTTTGAAAAAGACCTTGCAAGTCCTATTTAGTAATTGTAATATTTTTGACCGTAATTTTTTTTTTTTTCAGTTGCGGGTTAGATTTTATTTGCAAGCTAGAGCTCTGTGTCTAATAGAAATTTGTATAACTTTAATTATTTAGAGATTGTAATGTTCAAGCTGTGCTAAAACCAATGGAGTTCTAAGGCCGGTTTGTCGGGTTTGGCTGGACCCTAGTGATTATGGATGGGTAACTTGTAATCGGGTAACTTGTAATCAGATTGCGATTAGCTAATGGAATCTGTGGCAATATTAAGTGTCTATACATTTACAAATTGGGCAATAGAATGCGGCCCTATGTCCTTATCCTAATCAAATTAGCTCCTTAAATAGAATGCTTAAGAAGATTTATTAGGTACAAACAGGGAATCTGATTATATGTGGATACTTTAATCTCATGCCAAATCATATGTTAAATAGGAACTATGCTCAAACAATTAAATAGGATTGACAGATAATTAGCAATTCCAAAAGTATTAATAGACTGTTTTATATTTAAGATGTTATACTAAGTTTGGAGAACTTACCATCCAAATGAGAGTGATTTTATTAATGATATTACTCCCAACACCATAAAACATATACAAGGATTGACCTCTTTCTCGTAAATAATATTTTATTAAGATCATTGACCAAAATTGGGAATATTAGTTGGACAGACAATGCAATAATTAGAATGGGGATGGATGATAAGATTAGAATACTCATTTATAAGTCATAAAGGATGGATAACGCCATCTTAAGATCTTTTTCGGCATTAGAAAATATGAAGGAAGAAGTAAAATCTTTTTTTTTTTACTTAAATGTTAAATCAGTAAAAACAGGGGCAAATTTATGGTATGAATATAAAGCATACATTACAGGTATTTTGATTACATGGTCTGACCAAAGAAAAAAAAGAGAGAGGCAAGATAATTATATACTAAAATTATTATTCCACAAAAACAATAAAAAATAAACCATACTGAAAGAGTTCATAAAAAGATTCAAATAAAAAAATAAATTAATAAGATTCAGCAAATTAGAACATATAATCTTAATGGGTATATGCAACAGAAGTTATACCATTTGGCAAATAGAGTAGATAGAACTGTAGCAAACAAATACAAATCTCCCATTGTCTATATGAAGGACAATATGGGAAATAATTTATCCAATCCAAAATATATTGGTCAACTGTTGCTGAAATATTAGCGATCATTATATAATTTGGAACTGGAAGATAAAGCCTTTGAGACAAGAAATAGAGTTCTTTCTAAATTAAGTAAATCTACCACAAGTTCAAGCAATTTAGAATATTTAAATACACAGATAAAAATAGAGGAAATACAGAAAGCTATTTTGTAATTAAAATTAAATAAAGCCCCTTGAACAGATGTTTTTTTAAATCTTCTGCAATTTAATTAATTCTGCATTTTGCATACACTTTAAAACAGGTTACATTCCTAATGAAATGTGAATAGCAACAGTAGGTAACACAAGTAGGCTACTAGAGATTGTTAACATTGTTATAAAATAATGTACCCATGCTGGCTCTGTTATTGGATGCGGAAAAGGCCTGTAACATGGTCAGCTGGGAATATATAGACACAATGTGTACATTTGGTTTTGGAGATGTTGGCTAAAAATGTGTCATTTCTTTATATTTACAACCATCTGCCTTTGTAGAGGTAATTATTTTTAAAACAGAAGTATTTATTATCACAAATAGAACTAGACAGGGCTTTCCTATGTCACCTCTGGTGTTTATTTTATCTAATGAGCCTTTAGCAGAAATTATTAGATGCTGTAATGATATTTCAGGCATTCAAATAGGAAATTAGTCATATAAGATAATGTTGTTTGAGGATTACGGTATATTGTTTTAACGCTAACAAATCCTGCTTTATCTAATGAAAAAGTTATCCAGATTATAGACAACATTAGTCTTATCTCATGCTATAAATTAAATATAATACATCAGAAGCATTAGTTTTGGGGGTAAGTGAAAATATAGTTTAAAGTCTTGAAAGAAAATATCTCTATAAATGGGGAGATGAATGATTTATTAATTTAGGAAAACTATTTACCACTATTCCTGAAAATATAATTAAAAGATAATTTCACAAAATTATTTGAACAGGCTAACAACTCCTAGTGACCAGCAAGAATGTTCATTTTTCGGTAGAATTGCTGTAATTAAGATGAATATTCTCCGTAAAATTACATATCTTTTGTGATATGTCCCAATTAGTGCTCCATTTTAAATTCTGAAAAAGCTTCAGAAACTGATTATCTCCTTTATTTATAGAGGTAAAAACAACAAGAATTACATTTAGTGAAGTTAAAAGAAAATGTAAAAAATTAGGTTAAGTCTTCCCATGTTTGTATGGTTATTATGAAAATAAGGCTATATGGAGACAGTTTGAAGAGGAAGTTGATAGAGAAGTGCCTTCTAAACTGATGTTGTGGCTAGGTCAGAAGATTATTAAATGGATCAATATGAATAAAATATTGTAGGCAATTTGGTTAAAATGCAAAAAGAAATATAATTTTTTTTAAATGTTATGATCGATGACCCCTACAGACAAATTATTGAAAGAAAAATATTATAATAAAAAGTAATATTTGGAAACAGTATGGTGACAAACTGAGATCTTTTAATAATATACATATAAAAATATGTGGTTCCTGATAAATTTGGGTAGATTATTTGGCTCCACAAAATATTCTACAACTACAACACTACAACTATAAATAAATGAGAGAGCCACACAATTGTAAAAGATTTATTAAAGAGAAATTCAAATTTAATATCTAAATATTACAGGTTAATTATGGAAAGTGAAACATTTGTAAAAAACATGTAATATGAGAAAATAAAATTAAAGATAAGTTGGGAAATATTAGTTTAATGCCTTAATTTAGAGATGGTATTTTACTCCTCTAGATTTGACCAAGATGTATAAGAAAATCAAATAGGTGCTGGAGATAATGTTTAAATATAGACACTAATGAACATATATGGAGGAGTTGTGCGTATATCCAAAAATATTGGGATGAATCAGGTGCTCTAAGTTAGGGCACTTTTTTTCCCTATCTTCTACACTAATGTAAATCTTTCACTCTCCCAAGTTAGAGCACTTAGTGCACAGCCATAAATCCTGCTTTAGATGAAACATATTTCTGTGCAGGAACTAGCCAAAACAAACTTTACGAATGAGACAAAGTTATAGGAGCCAATTAGAAATGCAACATCATACATTTTATAATGTGTGGGTAGTGCTGTAACAATTGCCATAACTAGGCTGAGGCAATGAAACAGAGATATAACAAGTAATTATTTTTTATTTATTAATATATTTTGATATTAAAAAGATGTGGCAATTGTTTTTATAGCATCAATAAATAAAAATGTGTGTGTTAAAAAATGATATATTTACAGACAATGCATCAGAGCATTTATAATAAAATGTGACTTTAATAATAGAAGTCCTGATAGGGATTAGCAAAGGACCCACAGTGTGTTATATATATAAGAAACTGTAAATTTAAAATTTTGCAAACATATTGATATAGTCCTTTATTTATATTCTCCCTACTGCTTGAAAGATTGATGTGAAGGGATTGACATCACATATTTTACTGCTTGCAAAATTGTTGGTGGCAAAGAGTTGGAAGAGACAGACTTTGTCCCATTAGAATATTATAAAAGATATACAGCCTTATTAAATTGTGATTCAGTAAATTTAAATGGGCTCTATTTAAGCACAGAGCATATTTTTTTTAAAGAAGTTTTTAGTTAGCGAACTTCTATCCAAAAGCAAGGTCTTCACTAACTAAACATTTCTGTAAATAAAATATGCTATGTGCTTAAATAGAGCCCTTTTAAATTTACTGAATCACAATTTAATAAGGCTGATAGTTAGTAGAAACAGACAATTAAAGAGAGAAAAAGAAAAAAAAAAGAAAAAACATGATTGGAAATATTGGAATGAATATAATTTAACCTTATCTCTTCTTCATTAACCCTATAGTTTCTCCATATTTGTCTCTCTGCAAAGTCTTAATTAAAATGAGTAAATAATGCATGTGGTTGTAAGATAATTATACCATCTTAGCTTATTTACTATCTGGAACCATTTTGTTACCAACAGTTATACTTATTTTTCTTCCTTGTTGAATGAAATGCTAATATGTTTGAGTCATATTTATTTTATTTTTTTTATAATTTTTTTTACATTTGCTATGTTATATTAGATAATGTGGTTAAATTGATAATTGTTGTAATTAACAGATATTAAGAGAAAAAAAGAAAAAATTCTAGTGACCTAACAGGTATTTATTCAGGCAAGTTAGAGCTGGGTTATTAATGCATCTGGCAGAGGAGAATAAGTAATTTATGAGAAAATTAGTTTGCATGAAAAAATACCAAAATAAACACCTAAACCCAGCGCTAAAGTTTGCTAAATTTCTCGCATTTGCAAACTGTTTTTTTTTAGCAATATTGACAACCCCTGAAAATCCCAGCTGAAATTAGCATACATAATAAATTGCATCTTTTTGGTCTGTGAATTGAGCTGCAGCTTTCCTTTAGAAAAAAGCCTACGGGACATGCAACATGGAACTTCCCGGCCATAAATCATTTGATCTCTCAAGCCCGTAACCGCTACTATTCTAATTATGCTATTAAATTGCAACAAAGTCACTTGCGAGCAAGCCCGTAACACACAAATGGAGACAAAGCTCAATGAGTGCTGGAGAGGACCTGCAAGGGGGGGTAAAGTCCAATATGTAGCACTTTAACTGCAAATAAAAACACACTACTATACTAATATTGAAAGGGAAAGTGATGTTATGTCTTAGAATTAATATTACAACATTCTCAAGAATGCAAATTGGCCCAGAAATAATTTATTTCATGTATCATATTTGTGTTATATAGATCCGGCAATCAATGTGTTAAGACATATATTGTAACTCGCATGTGATAGAATATCATATTTACGGCTTTATTAATATTGCATCATAACTGGAGTGTAGGTCTGATCATACATCGTAAGTGAACCCCGTAAGACTTTGAAATGCAACCTCCATTTTTATGTGACTCAATTGTAACAATCTCTGTTTCCATTGGCTCCATCTAAACCCATAGCTACGGGTTTGACTGATTACGTTCAAGCCCGTAAATCTGATGACCGATAAATGGTTTACGGGTTTGCGTCTCTAGCTGGTAGCTTGCAGCCCATTCTAATTTAATAGCACAGTCAATTTCAATCCTGCAGCCATTGCGAGCTTTACATTGGAGTTACTGGCTTCAAATTTAATGTGGCTGCTAAAGCCCTATTAAATTTGAAGCCCATATCGGCATTGGCAAGCCCGTAACGCCTGCAGGCTTGACATTCGGCTGTATTACAGAGCCATTAAATTAGACCATGCCGCGAGTTACCGGCTTGAGACGCAAACTATTTTCTGAACGTTAGATGTGCGGCCGTAACATGATCAATTAGTCAAACTCATAGTTACGGGTTTAGATGGAGCCAATGGCAACAGAGATCGTCATCATTACATCATTGAAAAATGGAAGTTGGATTTCAAAATCTTACAGGCTTCAATTACGAGTTTCGATTGGACCCACATTCCAGTAATGATGCAATTTTGATAAAGCCGTAAATATGATATTCTAGTCCATGCGAGGTCTATTATATGAATTAACAAATTGATTGCCGGGATCCATATAACACGTAAGTTAAACATTAGAAAAATTATTTTATATTGCCGATTTGCGTGCTTGAGAATGTTGTGCTATTATTTCTTATACCTGACATCACTTTCCCTATTATTAAAAGTACACTAGTGTGTGTATATTTGCAATTACAGGGCTACGGATAGGACTTTACCCCACTAGCGGATCCGCTCTAGTACCTGTTGGCTTTTTGGCTCCATTTGCGGGTTATGGGCTTGAGCGCCAGTGAATTTGTTGCAATTTAATAGCGTGATTGGAATGTAACAGTTATAGGCTTGACAGATCATAGGATTTGCGGGCGCACAGTTTAAATTTCCCTATCCCGTAGGATTTTTTCGCCCTTAATCCGCAAGTCGTTGGGTTGCTTTACAGGGCCAATTTAATAGCCGCAAGGCTTGCGACCTACATTATGGGCTACGGTTTTCAACGTTGGGGGAATTTAATACAAGATAGTTTTAATTTGCTTTTATTTGTGTATGAAACTAAACTTTTTAGAACATAATGATGATTCTGTAGAAAAATCATTAACCTACTTTTTTAAATTGCAGTCCATGGGAAACTAAATAGGCAAGGGTTCCTGGTGATAATACAATAGAAACAAAGATATTTGCAAATTTGTAAGCTTCAAACAGCTATTTATACAACATGGATATAGTTCATTAAATTATACTCTTTTGCCTAAGGTGATACATGTAGTTTAGCATTTATCAAGTTATTGGAACAGTCCACATTTTTTTTCAGTTATACTTAACATAAGTAATTGTCAATAGAAAATAACTATAATCATGCGTTGTTTTACATTAGCCTTAGATCACAAATCCATAACACTAAAGCATAGATTAGACAATTTTACTCAACAATAAATTCTACATAAAAATAGTAAAAAAAAAACATATTAACTAAAAATTACACATAAAATCATAACAATGTTCATGCAAATACTTAAAAACCATTATTAAAAAAATATATTTTCTCACACAAGGAGTGTGTGTAAGAAGTTTCTTTCAAATCAAGACATCCTTGCCATCAATTGCAATTCTACCAATGTTATGCCTTTTACTATGGGCTTCATTCAATCACGATTTGGCCAATTGAATAGGGCTCTATATAAGCACAAAGCATATTCTTTTTTTTTACAGAAGTTTTTAGTAAGTGAAGACCTTGCTTTTGGATAGAAGTTCACCAACTAAAAACTTCTGTAAAAAAATATACTCTGTGCTTATATAGAGCCCTATTCAAATGGCCAAATCACAATTGAACGAGGCCCTATATCTTGTGTCCTTGCATGGGTTCAATCATTCCCAGGCAAGCTTGATCTACAGTGTTTTATTCAAGTGTAATGAGCTATTTTGCTGACACTTTCTTATCCATGTTAATTTGCTTTTGAATTAACTTGTTCTGAATTGTGCTCTCCTGTTTGACCATAGCTTTTGACCTGGATTATTCTATTGTAACTTGCTTCAACTCTCTGCCTGTTATCACAATACAAGTAAATGCTGATAAATTGCAGAGTGCACTAATTGTGTCCAGGTGCGAGGGGTGTGGCTTGACTGTTAAACTAGTATAAAAGGTTTGTGAGCTGTTTTGGGGCCTGTTTGCAAGTGGGTTTACCTTACAAGTAGAGATGTCACGAATAGTTCGCCGGCGGACTGTTCCCGGCGAACATAGCATGTTCGTGTTCGCGGCGAACTGCGAACATATGCGATATTCGACCCACCCCCTATACTTTATCATTGAGCAAACTTTGACCCTGCAACTCACAGTCAGCAGACACATTCCAGCCAATCAGCATCATACCCTACCTTCCAGACCCTTCTAACTCATGGACAGCAGCCATTTTGTAATCATAACTAACTTGCAGTCTTACTGAGAGGAGGCTGAGTGTAGGTGATACTGCATCAATAGGGAAAACCAAAGCTAGGCTACTGTACACAGTGTGCAATACAGTCCTGAAGGACTCTTTTGATCTCTGCTGCAAGGACACCCCTGTGTCTCTTCATCCCCCTTATCATCATCCTCCCCTCACCTTAGCACCCAATCCTAACACCCCTCACACTTATCCATAACACCCATCAACCTAACACCTAACCCTAACACCCCTCACACTTATCCCTAAGACCTAACACCCCTCACACTTATTCCTAACATGCCTCACCCTAACACCCCTTACACTTATCCTTAACACCTCTCACCCTAACACCTAAACATAACACCCCTCACACTTATCCCTAACACCTAACCCTAACATCCCTCACCCTAACACCTAACCCTAACACCCCTTACACTTATCCCTAACAACCCTCAACCTAACACCTAACCCTAACACCCCTCACACTTATCCCTAACACCTAACCCTAACATCCCTCAACCTAACACCTAACCCTAACACCCCTTACACTTATCCCTAACACCCCTCACCCTAACACCTAACAATAACACCCCTCACACTTATCCCTAACACCCCTCACCCTAACCCTAACATCCCTCACACTTATCCCTAACACCTAACCCTAACATCCCTCACCCTAACACCTAACCCTAACACCCCTTACACTTATCCCTAACACCCCTCACCCTAACAACTAACCCTAAAACCCCTCACACTTATCCCTAACACCCCTCACCCTAACCCTAACACCCCTCACACTTATCCCTAACACCCCTTACCCCAACCCTAACATCCCTCACACTTATCCCTAACACCTAACCCTAACATCCCTCACCCTAACACCTAACCCTAACACCCCTCACACTTATCCCTAACAACCCTCACCCTAACACCCCACACACTTATCCCTAACACCTAACCCTAACATCCCTCACCCTAACACCTAACCCTAACACCCCTTACACTTATCCCTAACACCCCTCACCCTAACACCTAACCCTAACATCCCTCACACTTACCCCTAACACCCCTCACCCTAACCCTAACACCCCTCACACTTATCCCTAACACCTAACCCTAACATACCTCACCCTAACACCTAACCCTAACACCCTTTACAGTTATCCCTAACAGCCCTCACCCTAACACCTAACAATAACACCCCTCACACTTATCCCTAACACCCCTCACCCTAACCCCTAACACCCCTCACACTTATCCCTAACACCCCTTACCCTAACCCTAACACCCCTCACACTTATCACTAACACCTAACCCTAACATCCCTCACCCTACCACCTAACCCTAACACCCCTTACACTTATCCCTAACACCCCTTACCCTAACCCTAACACCCCTCACACTTATCCCTAACACCTAACCCTAACATCCCTCACCCTAACACCTAACCCTAACACCCCTCACACTTATCACTAACACCCCTCACCCTAACCCTAACACCCCTCACACTTATCCCTAACACCTAACCCTAACATCCCTGACCCTAACACCTAACCCTAACACCCCTTACACTTATCCCTAACACCCCTCACCCTAACACCTAACCCTAATACGACTCACACTTATCCCTAACACCCCTCACCCTAACACCTAACCCTAACACCGCTCACACTTATCCCTAACACCCCTCACCCTAACAACTAACCCTAAAACCCCTCACAATAATCCCTAACACCCCTCACCCTAACCCTAACACCCCTCACACTTATCCCTAACACCCCTTACCCTAACCCTAACATCCCTCACACTTATCCCTAACACCTAAACCTAACATCCCTCACCCTAACACCTAACCCTAACACCCCTTACACTCATCCCTAACAACCCTCACCCTAACAACTAACCCTAAAACCCCTCACACTTATCCCTAACACCCCTCACCCTAACCCTAACACCCCTCACACTTATCCCTAACACCCCTTACCCTAACCCTAACATCCCTCACACTTATCCCTAACACCTAACCCTAACATCCATCACCCTAACACCTAACCCTAACACCCCTCACACTTATCCCTAACAACCCTCACCCTAACACCCCACACACTTATCCCTAACACCTAACACTAACATCCCTCACCCTAACACCTAACCCTAACACCCCTTACACTTATCCCTAACACCCCTCACCCTAACACCTAACCCTAACATCCCTCACACTTATCCCTAACACCCCTCACCCTAACCCTAACACCCCTCACACTTATCCCTAACACCTAACCCTAACATCCCTCACCCTAACACCTAACCCTAACACCCTTTACAGTTATCCCTAACAGCCCTCACCCTAACACCTAACAATAACACCCCTCACACTGATCCCTAACACCCCTCACCCTAACCCCTAACACCCCTCACACTTATCCCTAACACCCCTTACCCTAACCCTAACACCCCTCACACTTATTACTAACACCTAACCCTAACATCCCTCACCCTACCACCTAACCCTAACACCCCTTACACTTATCCCTAACACCCCTTACCCTAACCCTAACACCCCTCACACTTATCCCTAACACCTAACCCTAACATCCCTCACCCTAACACCTAACCCTAACACCCCTCACACTTATCCCTAACACCCCTCACCCTAACCCTAACACCCCTCACACTTATCCCTAACACCTAACCCTAACATCCCTCACCCTAACACCTAACCCTAACACCCCTCACACTTATCCCTAACACCCCTCACCCTAACCCTAACACCCCTAACACTTATTCCTAACATGCCTCACCCTAACACCCCTTACACTTATCCCTAACACCTCTCACCCTAACACCCTTCACACTTAGCCCTAACGCCACTCACCCTAACACCTAACCCCCTCACCCTTATCCCTAACACCCCTGTGTCTCTTCCCCCCTTATCATCAAGGGAGGGGGGAGGATGATGAGGGAGGGGGGAAGAGACACAGGGGAGGATGATAAGGGAGGGGGGAAACAGACACAGGGGAGGATGATGAGGGAAGGGGTAAAGAGATACAGGGGAGGGTGATGAGGAAGGGGGGAAAGAGACACAGGGGAGGATGATGAGGGAGGGGGAAAAGAGACACAGGGGAGGATGATGGGGGAGAAGGGAAAGAGACACAGGGGAGGATGATGATGGAGGGGGAAGAGACACAGGGGAGGATGATGGGGAGGGGGTAAAGAGATACAGGGGAGGATGATGAGGGAGGTTGGAGGATTATGAGGGAGGGGAGATGAGACACAGGGGAGGGTGATGAGGAAGGGGGGAAAGATACACAGGGGAGGATGATGAGGGAGGGGGGAAGAGACACAGGGTAAGATGATGAGGGAGGGGGAAAAGAGACACAGGGGGGGATGATGAGGGAGGGGGAAAGAGACACAGGGGAGGATGATGATGTAGTGGGGAAGAGACACAGGGGAGGATGATGAGGGAGGGGGTAAAGAGATAAAGGGGAGGATGATGAGGGAGGTGGGAGGATGATGAGGGAGGGGGGATGAGACACAGGGGAGGGTGATGAGGAAGGGAAGAAAGAGACACAGGGGAGGATGATGAGGAGGGGGATCTTAGGTTATTTATGCCCTTTATGGATTAAAACCAGACTCTGCATCAACTATGTAATTTTCCATGGGAGTTTTGACATGGATCCCCCTCCGGCATGCCACAGTCCAGGTGTTAGTCCCCTTAAAACTACTTTTCCATCACTATTATGGCCAGAAAGAGTCCCTGTGGGTTTTAAAATCTGCCTGCCCATTGAAGTCTATGGCGGTTCGCCGGGTTCGCCGGTTCGCGAACATTTGCGGCGGTTCGCGATTGCGGTTTGCGAACCGAAAATGTTATGTTCGCAACATCACTACTTACAATTAAAGGCTGATAAATTGCACTAATTGTGCCCAGGTGAGAAGGCAGAAGTTAATATAAACAGGAGAAGGGGCGAACTTGTGAGCTTGCGAACATTTTCAGTATCAAGTGCAATTCTAGTAAAAGCGTAGGAGTTTAAATAAAAGGAGGGACTTCAAAGAAAAGAGAGGGCAGATTTATAGTGCAAAGGAGGAACACTTTATACAAATATATTATTTTATATTCTTTATTTTTCCCACTGAAATTTTGTAGACAATAATAATAATTAGGAGTCAGCCGAGAGGCAACCTCATTCAGTGTACATCCTGTCATATGTATGAAATACTGGAACAGATGATCCAGGGTCCATACCTCTGTGACAGATGTGAGCATGTTGCCTCTCTGGAAGCTCAAATTGGAGATCTGGAAAGGAGAATTGCAGCACTTAGTGATATTGCTCCACTGGAAAGGGTGTTGGTGCTCACTGAGCACAGCTTAGATGGGCCTAGCATGGAGGGTGGAGATGTGGCTAGTGAGGATATCCAGGGAGGTAGGTGGGTTACAGTTAGAAGGGGAATCAGGGGGAACAGGAGGAGGTAGGGCAGATCTGAATTGGCAAACACCAACAGATTTGCCAGATTGAGTGAAACTGTTGGGGATGTCCATTCCGGAATAGTAATGCCAGATAGAGCTGTTCCCTCTTACAGTCAAGAGAACAGCTCTATTGGAGGAGAGGGAGGGCAGAGTAGGCAGAGCAACAGACAGGTTTTGGTTGTAGGGGACTCTATTATTAGGAAGGTAGACAGGGTGATTTGTCACCCAGATCCCAGCAATCGAACAGTTTGCTGTCTCCCAGGTGCTCGGGTTCGTCATGTTGTGGATCGGGTAGACAAATTATTGGGAGGGGCTGGAAATGAACCGGCGGTTTTGGTACATATTGGTACCAATGACAAAGTTAGTGGAAGATGGAGTGTCCTAAAGAAGGATTTTAGAGAACTAGGTAATAAGCTGAAGGCAAGGACCTCCAAGGTAGTATTTTCTGAGATACTACCAGTGCCACGTGCTAGCCCAGGGAGGCAGAATGAGCTTAGGGAGGTTAATGCATGTCTAAAGAAGGGGTGCACTAAGGAGGGGTTTGGGTTTTTAGAGCACTGGGCTGACTTCTCACTTCGGTACAATCTCTACAGTAGGGATGGATTGCACCTTAACGATGAGGGAGCATTTGTGCTAGGGGATAGGATGGTGGAAAGGCTGGAGGAGTTTTTAAACTAGTTGGTGGGGGGAAGGGACTAGATATAAGTAATGGGGTAGAAAGTCTAGAGGGTATAAGGGAGGAATTAACAACTCATAGGGGAGGAGATGGGGGGAAGGGTAGTATAGTCAATAGAGAGGTAGTACTAAGTAACTCAAGTACAGTGGCAGGCACTTCAGAGCTACAGACTCATAACATAAGGTGTATGCTTGCTAATGCTAGAAGCTTGCCAGGAACAATGGGAGAGTTAGAATTATTAGCAATTAATGAAAAATAGGATTCAATAAGCATTACCGAAACGTGGTGGGATGAATCTCATGACTGGACTGTTAATCTGGATGCTTATAACCCATTTAGGAAAGATAGATGCAATGGTAAATGAGGAGGAGGGATTTGTCTGTATGTTAAGCCTGAATTTAAGCCTATAGTCAGAGAAGATATTTATGGTGGACCTAGTGATAAAGTTGAATGTTTGTGGGTAGAGTTAAATAGCGGAGCAGCAAATTCCAAAAGAATATTAGTAGGAGTATGCTATAAACCCCCAAATATAGCTGAAAGTGAGGAAATACAATTATTGTTACAGATTGGAAATGCAGCTAAGCATGGGCAAGTTCTAATAATAGGAGATTTTAATTACCCTGAAATAAACTGGATAAATGAGACCAGCAGTTCATCTAAGGGGAGCAGGTTCTTGAGTACACTCAGGGATCATTATCTGGCCCAAGTTATACAAGAGCCTACTAGAAATGAAGCTATCCTAGATTTAGTCATCACAAATAATATTGATATAGTATCACATGTTGGAATAGGGCAACCTTTGGGAAACAGTGATCACAACACAGTCTCGTTTGAGATTGAATTAAAAAAACAAAATTTTAAGGGGCCAACGAAAACTCTAAATTTTAAAAGGGCAGATTTTAACGGTCTAAGGGCATCAATACAAAGTATAGACTGGGACAGAGAACTTGCAGGTAAAAATACTGAACATAAATGGACAACATTGAAATCCTTACTAAATATACATACACATCGGCATATACCGTGTGGGAATTAAAGTAAAGGGAGTAAATCCCATCCAATGTGGCTTAACAATGATTTTAAGATCTAGATACAGAGTAAAAAACAGGCGTTTAAATTATACAAACAAGAGGGGACAGAGACTGATTTATGGGATTACAAGGAAATCAACAAGGCTTGCAAAAGCGCTATTAGACTGGCTAAAATAGAAAATGAAAAATTAATTGCAAAAGAGATTAAGACTTACCCTAAAATATTTTTTAAGTATATTAATGGGAAGAAGGTGAGGAAGGAAGCTATAGGAACATTACAATGTGACACAGGTCGTCTGATAATTACTGACCAGGAAAAGGCAGATGAGCTAAATAGGTTATTTTCTTCGGTATACACAAGGGAGGTACCAGTGGTTGGGACACTGCAACAAAATGGGGCTACACTACATTTGCCAAATAATTGGTTAACACAGGAAGTAATCCAAAAGAGGTTGGAAAAAATGAATGTTAAAAAGCCATGGGTCCTGATAGAATACATCCATGGGTAATGAGGGAACTGGGTTCTGTAATAGCAAAACCATTATATTACATTTTTCACGATTCACTCAACAGAGGGTCTCTACCAGATGACTGGAGAAAAGCTGATGTGATACCTATATTTAAAAAGGGAGCAAGAGCAAATCTGAAGAATTATTGACCAGTGAGCCTCAATTCTGAAGTGGGGAAGCTTTTAGAAGGGTTAATAAGGGATAATATACAAGAATATATCTATTTGTACAGGATTATAAGTAGGAGTCAACATGGATTTATGAGGGATTGGTCCTGTCAAAAAAATCTAATTAGTTTCTATGAGGAGGTTAGTAGGAACCTGGATCAAGGCAACTCAGTGGATGAAGTCTTTTTGGATTTTGCAAAGGCTTTTGATACAGTGCCACATGGGAGACTATTGTGCAAACTAAGAGATACAGGAATTGCAGTAAATATCTGCTCATGGATTGAGAGCTGGCTAAAAGACAGGAATCAAAGGGTTGTTGTGAATGGAACATACTCCGATTGGACTAATGTGGTAAGTGGGGTTCCTCAGGGTTCAGTATTAGGTCCTCTCCTTTTACATATTTATTAATGACTTAGAGGTAGGATTGGAGTGTGGTGTCTCCATTTTCGCTGATGACACGGAGTTGTGCAAGGTAAACCAGATAATGATGTGCTTTCCCTCCAAAGGGATTTATATACAATTGAGGAATGGACATCTAAATGGCAGATGAGATTTAATACGAATAAATGTAAAGTTATGCATTTGGGAAGGAAAAATAGTCATGCAATTTATAATCTTAATGGAGCAAATCTAGGTGTGTCAGATATTGAAAGGGATTTGGAAGTGCTTGTGGGCAACCACCTAGGTAACAGTGCTCAAAGCTAAGCAGCAGCTGCAAAGGCAAATAAAATATTAGAATGTATTAAGAAGGGTATAGAAGCAAGGGAAGTAAATATAATTCTGCCACTATACAAATCTCTAGTATGCCCTCATTTGGAATATGGAGTCCAATTTTGGGCACCACTTCATAAAAAGGACATTTTAGAGCAGGAAAAGGTACAGAGGAGGGCAACAAAACTAATAAGGGGAATGTAGGGGCTAAGTTATGAAGAAAGACTAACCAAATTAAACTTATTTTCTCTAGAAAAAAAGTGTCTAAGAGGAGATATGATTACCTTATATAAATACATCCAGGGTCAGTATAAAGATTTGTCAAGGGAGCTTTTTGTGCCAAGAGGTTTTCAACTGACAAGAGGACATCCCGTGAGGTTAGAAGTAAAAAGATTCCACCTTAAAGAAAGAAAAGGGTTCTTCACAGTAAGGGTGATTAATCTGTGGAATTCTCTACCAGAGGAGCTGGTGACAGCAGATTTGATCGATAACTTTAAAAGGGGACTGGATTTATATCTAATTAAAAAGGGAATTCAGGGTTATCATGGATAATTAGAGAGACAGTATTGATCCACGGAGAAATCCGATTGCCAGTATCTGGGGTCAGGAAGGAATTCATTTTTATTTTTTTTCCTTTGAGATGATTGGCTAAGTCTTGCTTGTTTTTTGTTATTTTTCTGTTTGCCTTCTTCTAGAATAATTAATAATTACAAATAAAATTAAAAATAAATAAATAAATAATGGATTAATAATGAATCTGCATATTGCAGATCAGAGGAGATCTTAAAAGGTTGAACTTGATGGACTGAAAGTCTTTTATTCAACCTTAAATACTATGGGCCTCATTCAATTATCGGCCGTAAAACGGCCGCAAAGCTGCGATTCCTTGCGGCCGTCTTACGGCCCCGTGTAGAGCTACTTTTACCTTGCAATTCAATTATACGGCGCCCCAAGGATATCCCCTTCCTGCCGGCCGCATATCATGCAAACGGCCGGAAGCTTTTCCCAGCGCCCGTAAATCTTGTTTTCCGGCCGCAAAGTCCGAAAACTGAAAATGCAAATATAAAATGGAGAATGCACTGTAAAGCTCCGTAAATGCTAGGCATCATAATGGGGGACACGAGGATTAATAGCAACACCCTCTCAAGCTTGCACATCAGCCCAAATCCGATATATTATTTACGGATTACTTTACGTCCTGTAGTTCCGCGGGCTGGTCCTTGTTCAAACCCGTACGGGTTCGGAGATTGTGGGCCGCAAACCAAGCATTGTAATAGCCAATATATATTCAATCCAGCACTGCAAAGCACTGTAAATGATGGGGAACATAATGGGGGAGCATGAGGATTACTAGCCAAACCTTCTCAAGCTTGCACATTGCCAAATTGTACTTTGATTTCAAAATCCGTACAAGTCCCACGGACTTCACTGACCAAGCCCGTAGCTCCGTATTCAAGCCCGTGCGGGCTGTCCACCAAGCCCGCAGCTCGTTTTTAAAGGCCGTACGTGCTTGGAGGTTAAAGGTATCCATTTTGTTACGGTTTTTGCAGTCTGCATGGTTTAAGCCTGTAACCCTAAAATGGAGGCCCAAGCATTACAGCCTCCAAATTAACAATACTTCAAATTAGTTTAATATTCCTCATATGTTTGATTGGTCAGCACACATACAGGTTCCATTGTAGCCTCTAAAACAGCCCTATAATAGAATATGTCACCCCAACATTGGCGCGCACAGCAAATGTGTTTTGACAACATGTAGCTGACATGAGCGGTCCCACATCATTGCGCAGTTCTAATATTTTTGACTAGTGCGAGTCGATGAAAGGGCGCAAGTGATATGACCTAATGCCATAAACCCTTCTAACCCTTGTAGCCGCAGCCTAATCCTAACCCTTACACCCCAAAGCCTAATCCTAATCATTAGATCCGCTAGCCTCCTGTCGGGCCTGCTGTTGTTGATGCGCGCATGTGTCGGTGCGCAGATGACAGCGCACATTCAATGCACGCTATATGGTTGATCAACGATAGAATACACATCTCGCTCATCACATCTACATTAGAGAATACAAATAGTGGCCAAATCAGACCGCCACTTGGCATATATCAAGTACCAGGGGAATATTTCATTATATGTGGTTAAGTTCTTCAGTTGTGTCCGACTCTCCGTGACCCTATGGACTGCAGCATATTCAGCTAGGTCTCTGCATGTGCTGTTATCCAAAGTTTGAAGGCCAAAGAGATTGGAGTGGGTTGTCAGTTCCTCCTCTAGTGGATTGGGATTTGTCTGATCTCTCTGCTATGACCTGCCCACCTACAGTAGCTCACAGCTTCATTCAGGTACACAAGCTGCTTCACCACTTAGCAACCCTCACCCATGTAAATTGATAAATAGCAGAACAGTTTGGAAGTTCACCAAATGGGAATAACTAGACACCTGGCACATGGCTCCCACCAGGATGGGCGTAGCAGAGATTATGCCTGATGGCGGTGAGTTTGCTGTCGGTCCCAGAGCCTCTGGACAGTCTCCCTTTGTGCTTGCGGCCCTTCCTGATGGGTCAGAGTAGATATGTGTGGTGCATGTTCCCCTGGTCCCCTTCAGCATTGCTAAGTGGTGTGAAGGGGCTTGTGTACCTGAATGAACCTGGGATCTATAACATGTAGGGCCACTGTAGGTGGGCACATCTTATCAAAGAGATCAGACAAGGTCCAATCCACTTGAGAAGGAACTGACAAACCACACCAGTATATTTAGCTTGGAAACCATGGATAACAGCACAGGCAGAGACCTAGCTGAATGTGCTGCAGTCCATAGGGTCACGGAGAGTCAGACACAACTGAAGAACTTAACCACATATAATGAAATATTCCCCTGGTACTTGATATATGCCAAGCGGCGGTCTGATTTAAGGGATCCCAATAGAGCTCATGTGCGTGGCAAAGGGTTCATATGACCGGACTCATGTTTTACTCTTGCTATTGAATTGGGTAGTGTGGCTTCAATCATATTATGCATGTTGCAGCATGGTTTGTCAGATTGGCATGTGCATGGCCATTACAACATATGATAACCAAAGTATATTTAGCCAATGCATGCTCATTATTGGGCAACTAACTGTATTCACACATATGCTAAGTGATGTGGGTGAAGGAGTTTGTGTACTTCAATGAAGCTGTGAGCTATCCTACATAGGGCCAGTGTAGGGGGGTACGTCTTAGCAGAGAGGTCAGACTAATCCCAATCAACTAGAGAAGGAACTGGAAAAGCACTCCAGTGTCACCTGTCCTATTCATTGTAGGCCCTCAGGGGAATGTTCCTACTCCACAGTATCGCTAATCAGACTTGTCATGGGTATTAACCCTATAATAGTAGTAGATATGATATTTTGGATCAGATGATATCTAAAGCTATTCTGACTCCTCAACAGTTTTACATGTATTGATCTATTGCATGTTAACGATGGCTCATCAGTTTACATTTATAGGAATGTGACACTAATGTAATGCATGTGGATTTCACAGAACAAAACATATTCATAACACATGGACGCAGTCAGAAAGGTCTAACAAAGCTTTATTTTTTACACAGACCACAATCAGCAGTGGTCAAGATTGTGCATTCACATAACAGTATAACAAAGCTTTATTTGATAGACAGACCACAATCAGCAGTGGTCAAGATTGTGCATTCACATAACAGTATAACAAAGCTTTATTTGATAGACAGACCACAATCAGCAGTGGTCAAGATTGTGCATTCACATAACAGTATAACAAAGCTTTATTTGATAGACAGACCACAATCAGCAGTGGTCAAGATTATGCATTCACATAACAGTATAACAAAGCTTTATTTGATAGACAGACCACAATCAGCAGTGGTCAAAACTGCATTAATATCATGGGTGTGGTGTGGGCGGGTCCTTGAAGAGCAAGAGGCTGGAAAAAAGGGGAAACCTACAGGGGTCAATCTAATAGTCTAGAATAAGCATGATGCCTAGCACCTACCAGGGTCACATGCTGCAACCGGAACCAGAAATCTCTCCATTTAACTGAAGAAACCATTTATGTGCATAGCACTTACAACTTGTAATTAGATCTGCTCAATTAAACAGATGATTCAACCTTTGGACTGTGTAATCCAATCCAGTTTCACACATACAGTGTGTTGACCAAACACAAATCTGAAATAAGTGTTCAAATCAAAAAATGCAGAGGAGGATCCAAAACAATTTAGAATCATGATGTATGTACAGTACAGTTCTAAATACTGTACCAATTTACCAACTCACCTGATTCCCATCTGCAAGCATTACTAACCATTAGCTAGGTGTGTGGATAATCAGAAATATGGGCAAATAGCCATTATTATGGAGAGGACACAACGGTCAGCAGCCAGATTCACTGTTTCTTACATCAGACCCAAAGATCTGTTCTCAGACTGCTATTGAGGTCAGGATCACATGCGTCACTAGTGCATATATTAATGCTGGCTGTTATTAACATGCCATTGTGAGACTTTGCAAGTCCACCGCCATAGCGGTATTAGTCTTCATTTAAGCTACCAACAATCATGTCGGAGATATCTGGCTATATGATAGCTGTAAGATTGTGGGAGCTACATGTTAAGGGGGCTGCCATTGAAGGCATGTCTACCTGAGAGGCACTGGGAAAACCCTCCACCTCATAATTCCTCCACAATGCTTGCAGATGCAGGAGATGCCTTCATGGACCTAAAAAAAAAAAAAAAAAAAAGACAAAACCTAACAAATAAGGCCTGAAAACATCATAGGGCCTGCAGCATCTCTTCTCAACAGCAATCCTTAGTGCCAATGTATTGGTCACACTACTAATTAACAGCCTCATTAAATTGCTATGTAACAAATTGAATAGGGCTCAATATAAGCACACAGCATCTTTTTGAAATCAAGTTTTTAGTTAGGGAACGTCTATGCAAAAGCCAGGTCTTCAGTAACTAAAAACTTCTGTAAACCAAATATCCTATGTGCTTATATAGAGCCCTATTCAATTGCCCAAATCACATTTTAATGAGGCCCTTTGTGTTCTGTTTAACCTGTGACCAATTGATGGTCACTGAGGAGTGCTGTTGAGAAGGCTAAAACATGTCTGCAGACCCTATGGGCATCATTCAATTGCGATATGGCCGATTGAAAAGGGCTCGATATAAGCACAGAGCATATATTTAGTTACAGACGTTTGTAGTTAGTGAAGACCTTGCTTTTGGAGAGAAGTTCACTAACTACAAACATCTGTAGAAAATATGCTCTGTGCTCAAATTGATCCCTTAGCAACCGGCCACATTGCAATTGAATGAGGCCCTATGTCCTCCTCCGCTTGGCCCCATCACCTGTGCCCATCCTCCGTCTCCCCTCTGGTGGTGATGGTGGGGGGGGGCGGGCGGTGCCAGGCAGCGGTGGTCTGGGCGGTGGCGGACACATGGGAGGAGAGGAGGGGCCAGGCTGCTCTTGGCTGGGGGATTGGGAGATCCCCGTTGATGTTGGTGAGGGGACCATCGTGTGTCTGAGCAGCCTGACCTGAAGGTGTTCGCTAGTCATGTGGTGCCTCCTCACCTCCCTGGACAGCCTGGCCAGGCTGTGGGTCATATGTGACCGGAGGGCAGAGATGCTGGCATCCATCCGGAGCTGGTTGGCCTCGAACCTCTGGGTGCTGGCCAGTTGCTCCTTCATGACGGCCAGCATCGCCACCTGCACAGCCCGGCACTGCGGCGACGACACCGCTGGGTGGGGGCGTGGTGTGGTGGTGCGGGGAGGTCCACAGCTGGAGCCTGTGGTGACAATGTGCCCGGTGGTGACCAGGCCAGCACACTGTGTGGGGAAGGAGGTGCTGTCCCTTGGGCGGATGAGGGCCCCAGAGCAAGCCTTTCAAGGATGGGCATAGGCCCATGGCTTGTGGCAGGTGACCCTGCAAGGTCAATGAACAGCCCATCCTCTGACCAAGAGCCCTCCGATCTTCCTTCCTTCTCCCCCTGTGCTGGAAGATCCTGGTACGGGGCTGACGGCCCCGCCTCCTCTCCCTGGTCACAGGACCCAGAGCTCCTTCTGGATGCTGAGAGATAGAGAAGAAAGGTACATGTCATTAGTATGTTGATTAGCGCATTGATATGTGTTCATTTCTAATTATCTGACATCTAGCCTTGAATATGGATGATTCTCCTCTTTGCAACTCTGATTAGCTATCTTATACTAGCTGTTATCTATTCTTAGGTTTCTATTCTTGATGGTTCTCGGCTCATAACTCTATCTGTATTACGGCTGCTGTCTGTAAATGCATAGGCTGAACGGGCACACCAATACATGGACTCTCTATTACAGGGGTGTCCAAACTCTTTCCTGGATTGGAAGACATCCTTTCTGTGCACAGGTGAGTCAATCAGGATGACTGAAGAAGCGATTGACTCACCTGTGCGCAGCAGGGTTATCAAATCCAGGCATGTGTGTGGCCCACCAGGACCGAGTTTGGACACACCTGCTCTATTGCTTGATTATTGTTGTGGTGACCAGGAATGACAGTGATTTGTCAGCTTCATGAATTTAATGATGCATCCATCTATCCCTTGTTATTTCATGGAGCTGACATGTCAGTGTCATGTCCATGTGTAGTGTGTGTGATGCACATGTGGTGGCATGTTGCTGTATGTCATATTCACCTGCCAGGGAGGCTGGGTCCTGCTGCTCCACCGGGCCTGATGCTCCAGCTGCGTCGGAGGGTGCAAGCATGGCCCTTGCAATACCTTCATGGGCAAGGTACTTGACCCTCCGCCCCTCGGCCTCCTGCGCCATCTTCTTTCTCACCACGGCCCTGATGTCGTCGAAACGATGCTTTATGGACCGCAGACTCCGTCCACGGCCCGCCACACCGTTCACCAGATCCACCACCTGCTGCCAAGCATTAGCACGGGGCCCAGCCTTGACTTCCCTACCCCCCGAGGTGATGACGGGGCGGGCACGGATGGCCTCCAGGAGGACCCTGTTCTCCTCCCGGCTATAATTGTGGGCCCTGGACCTGCCGCCAGCCTCTTGCTCTCCAGACTGGGGATGAGGACCCTCTCCACTCTCCTCCTCCCTTCTCCTCCTCCTTCCTCCTACTCCTACTCTCCTCTCCTCCCTCCTTCCTCTCCTCTCCTCCCTTTTTCCTCTCCTCTCCTCCCTCCTTCCTCTACTCTCCTCCCTTCTCCCTCCTCCTCTTCTCCCTCCTTCCTCTACTCTCCTCCCTCCTTCCTCTACTCTCCTCCCTTCTCCCTCCTCCTCTCCTCTCCTCCCTCCTTCCTCTCCTCTCCTCCCTCCTTCCTCCTTCCCTCCTCTCCTCCCTCCTTCTCCTCCCTCCTTCTCCTCCTCTCCTCCCTCCTCCTCTTCTCCCTCCTTCCTCCTTCTTCCTCCTCCTCTCCTCCCTCTTCCTCCTCTCCTCCCTCCTCCTTCTCTCCTCCCTCCTCCACTACCTCCTCCTCTACTACCTCCCCCTCCTCAACTAGTACCTCCTCCTCCTCACTCCTCCCCTCCTCTTCCCCACCTCCACGCCCGGGACTCCCTGCCACTCATCTCCCTCCATCACCACCTGAAAAGAAAAGAAAGAGAAATAAAGAAATGTTTTAGTGGGTTTGCCTGCTCCACGCTCGTCCCCCATTCTGATCGCCTTGAACACTATTTCTGCTTGGATATCAATGTTGTAACTAACTGCAGTAATCAACCTTAAGTGGACAGAGCCTGTGACAGCAGTGGGAGGGGTGTAAAGCACCTCTCACTCTGGACCTGAGAGGCGCTGATGAAACACACTAGATCAATACTTTCCTAAACAATGTGGAAGGGTCAGTTACATTTTGCATATATACAAGGCATGCGGCTATTTACTGTGTGCTTCTATCATGTGTGGGGAGTGGCCCATGTCTGAGGCCACTAATATCCTATCTGCATTATACTCTGGGCGTGGTACCTATCCTGAAGCCATCTTCTGTACCAGAGGTAGTAGGAACTACATGGTCCTGCTGTTCTAGGCTGAAAATAAGTTCCTGTTAAGCCCCATTGAAGAAGCAGTTTGGAACACCTATGTGTATTGCAAATATGTGTAGAAATCTCACTCAAACTCAATCTCAAACTCAAACTCAATCAAAATCAAACTCAAAATCAAACTCAATCGAACTCAAACTCAAACTCAAAATCAAACTCAATCAAACTCAAACTCAAAATCAAACTCAAAATCAAACTTAATCAAACTCAAAATCAAAATCAAACTCAATCAAACTCAAACTCAAAATCAAACTCAATCAAACTCAAACTCAAAATCAAACTCAATCAAAATCAAAATCAAAATCAAACTCAATAAAACTCAAACTCAAAATCAAACTCAATCAAACTCAAAACTCAAAATCAAACTCAATCAAAATCAAACTCAAACTCAAACTCAAACTCAATCAAAATCAAACTCAAAATCAAACCCAATCAAACTCAAAATCAAACTCAAAATCAAACTCAATCAAACTCAAATTCAAACTCAAAATCAAACTCAATCAAACTCAAACTCAAAATCAAACAATCAAACTCAAACTCAAAATCAAACTCAATCAAACTCAAACTCAAAATCAAACTCAAAATCAAACTCAATCAAACTCAAACTCAAACTCAATCAAACTCAAACTCAAAATCAAACTCAAAATCAAACTCAATCAAACTCAAACTCAAAATCAAACTCAATCAAACTCAAAATCAAACTCAAAATCAAACTCAAACTCAAAATCAAACTCTAACTCAAAATCAAACTCAATCAAACTCAAACTCAAAATCAAACTCAATCAAACTCAAACTCAAAATCAAACTCAATCAAACTCAAAATCAAACTCAATCAAAATCAAACTCAAACTCAATCAAAATCAAACTCAAACTCAAAATCAAACTCAATCAAACTCAAAATCAAACTCAATCAAACTCAAACTCAAAATTAAACTCAATCAAACTCAAACTCAAAATCAAACTCAAAATCAAACTCAATCAAACTCAAACTCAAAATAAAACTCAATCAAACTCAAACTCAAAATCAAACTCAAACTCAAACTCAATCAAACTCAAGCTCAAAATAAAACTCAATCAAACTCAAACTCAAAATCAAATTTAAAATCAAACTCAATAAAACTCAAACTCAAAATCAAACTCAAAATCAAACTCAAACTCAAAATCAAACTCAATCAAACTCAAACTCAAAATCAAACTCAAACTCTAAATCAAACTCAATCAAACTCAAAATCAAACTCAATCAAACTCAAAATCAAACTCAAAATCAAACTCAATGAAACTCAAACTCAAAATCAAACTCAATCAAACTCAAAATCAAATTCAATCAAACTCAAAATCAAACTCAAAATCAAACTCAATCAAACTCAAACTCAAAATCAAACTCAATCAAACTCAAACTCAAACTCAAAATCAAACTCAATCAAACTCAAAATCAAACTCAATCAAACTCAATCAAACTCAAACTCAATCAAATTAAAACTCAAACTCAATCAAACTCAAACTCAAAATCAAACTCAAAATCAAACTCAAAATCAAACTCAAACTCAAAATCAATCAAACTCAAAATCAAACTCAAAATCAAACTCAATCAAACTCAAACTCAATCAAACTCAAAATCAAACTCAATCAAACTCAAACTCAAAATCAAACTCAATCAAACTCAAAATCAAACTCAAACTCAAAATCAAACTCAATCAAACTCAAAATCAAACTCAATCAAATTTAAAATCAAAATCAAAATCAAACTCAATCAAACTCAAACTCAAAATCAATCTCTCTCTCTCTTTCTATATATATATATATATATATATAGAGAGAGAGAGAGAGATTGAGAGAGAGAGAGAGAGAGATCCAGATATAATACGAAACAGAAAAATATAAATAACTTACCTCCCTCCACAAAACTCCTCTCCCCACAACCAAAAACTCTCCAAACCTATAGGTCAACAGCAAAAAGAACACAATTGTACTTCTCGCCAGTGTATTCAGTAAATATAGAAATTGGCAAAACATACAAATAAAAGACAGCTTGATAGGATGAAAAGCATGTACAATGCAACTTACCTCCCTCCAAACCCCTAAGGGCCGGATCAAAGATCCCAAATCCTCCAAACACCTATAAACAAGCAAAAAACACAATTGTACCTCTCGCCAGTGTATTCAGTAAATATAGAAATTGGCAAAACATACAAATAAAAGACAGCTTCATAGGATGAAAAGCATGTACAATGCAACTTACCTCCCTCCAAACTCCTACGTGCCGGATATAAACTCACAAACTATCCAAAATCCTCCAAACACCTATAAACAAGCAAAAAACACAATTGTACTTCTTTACATCGGCATCCGTAAATGTACAGGGAGTGCAGAATTATTAGGCAAGTTGTATTTTTGAGGATTAATTTTATTATTGAACAACAACCATGTTCTCAATTAACCCAAAAAACTAATTAATATCAACGCTGAATATTTTTGGAAGTAGTTTTTAGTTTGTTATTAGTTTTAGCTATTTTAGGGGGATATCTGTGTGTGCAGGTGACTATTACTGTGCATAATTATTAGGCAACTTAACAAAAAACAAATATATACCCATTTCAATTATTTATTTTTACCAGTGAAACCAATATAACATCTCAACAAAACAAATCAGTGACAAATATAGCCACCTTTCTTTGCAAGGACACTCAAAAGCCTGCCATCCATGGATTCTGTCAGTGTTTTGATCTGTTCACCATCAACATTGCGTGCAGCAGCAACCACAGCCTCCCAGACACTGTTCAGAGAGGTGTACTGTTTTCCCTCCTTGTAAATCTCACATTTGATGATGGACCACAGGTTCTCAATGGGGTTCAGATCAGGTGAACAAGGAGGCCATGTCATTAGATTTTCTTCTTTTACACCCTTTCTTGCCAGCCACGCTGTGGAGTACTTGGACGCGTGTGATGGAGCATTGTCCTGCATGAAAATCATGTTTTTCTTGAAGGATGCAGACTTCTTCCTGTACCACTGCTTGAAGAAGGTGTCTTCCAGGAACTGGCAGTAGGACTGGGAGTTGAGCTTGACTCCATCCTCAACCCGAAAAGGCCCCACAAGCTCATCTTTGATGATACCAGCCCAAACCAGTACTCCACCTCCACCTTGCTGGCGTCTGAGTTGGACTGGAGCTCTCTGCCCTTTACCAATCCAGCCACGGGCGCATCCATCTGGCCCATCAATACTCACTCTCATTTCATCAGTCCATAAAACCTTAGAAAAATCAGTGTTGAGATATTTCTTGGCCCAGTCTTGACGTTTCAGCTTGTGTGTCTTGTTCAGTGGTGGTCGTCTTTCAGCCTTTCTTACCTTGGCCATGTCTCTGAGTATTGCACACCTTGTGCTTTTGGGCACTCCAGTGATGTTGCAGCTCTGAAATATGGCCAAACTGGTGGCAAGTGGCATCGTGGCAGCTGCACGCTTGACTTTTCTCAGTTCATGGGCAGTTATTTTGCGCCTTGGTTTTTCCACACGCTTCTTGCGACCCTGTTGACTATTTTGAATGAAACGCTTGATTGTTCGATGATCAGGCTTCAGAAGCTTTGCAATTTTAAGAGTGCTGCATCCCTCTGCAAGATATCTCACTATTTTTGACTCTTCTGAACCTGTCAAGTCCTTCTTTTGACCCATTTTGCCAAAGGAAAGGAAGTTGCCTAATAATTATGCACACCTGATACAGGGTGTTGATGTCATTAGACCACACCCCTTCTCATTACAGAGATGCACATCACCTAATATGCTTAATTGGTAGTAGGCTTTCGAGCCTATACAGCTTGGAGTAAGACAACATGCATAAAGAGGATGATGTGGTCAAAATACTCATTTGCCTAATAATTCTGCACTCCCTGTAGTAACGGATAGCCGTAAAAAGAACTTAAACCGCGACTTTATAATAAAGCAACTTACCTACTCTCAACCACCAAGCTCCTGGAACCGCGTGCTACCTCGTCAGAAATCGCAACACAGTCGAGGCGTGGGCGCGTGTCATTCCTATTTATTCACTCCCACTGTCAATCAAATGGTCTATCCCGTAAGTGATTGGCTGTGAGACCTGTGGCGCGATGCGTGATTCCGCTATTGGATGGTTCGTGCTGGGCGCGGCTAGTCCGTCCCCCTTCCAGCTTGCGTGCGCGCCTAAACGTCACGGCCTTCCTACATTCTGAAGGCCGCGATTCGCGCCTGGCTAGATTTAATTTACGGCCGCATCCGTTGAAGTCCACACGATGCACTTACGGCATTGTAATGAAACTGGGCTGAAAGGGCCCTAAAAGTATAAAGGAAGCAATAAAAGGCATTCGAATTACTGTAAAAACAATCCCCAATGATCAAATATGTTAATAAAAGAGATCTTTTTATTGTCATGTACATCCTCAATATGGCGGGCAAATTAACCCTTTAGCACTCAGAAAGGCTAGAATGTGTCCCCTAAACATATCAACATTATCTGATTTACATCTCTTTTATCACATCTACATTTTTTAACACAAATATTGTATATATTTCCACGCCACATTACATAGATCATGTAGCATTGGCCCAAATTCAAATGTGGGCCAGAATATTAGGGGTTACTAATTAAAATGGCTAAACAAATCCATAATCAGGGAACTTCATAACATGATGAAGCTTAGATACACCAGTGAGCTTTTCCATTTGTGAAATCCACCAGGATAATCACATCTGGGGTAATTAGCAAGCTATATAACCACATCATCATCCATGAATTAGCAAGTCTGAACCATCATGGATAGCAGCAACCTGAGTGCGGCGTATAGGTATGTGAGGAGAGCGCAGCGTCGTAGGAATGGATATTTGTTTCGAATTTTGCAGAGTGGAAACCGGGCTGTCAGGCGTGCGACTGTGGAGTGGCTGAGGCGTGACAGAGAGGGGCGGCTGGGAGTGAATGTGGGTGAGCGTGCTGATGCAATCCATGGTGGTCCAGAACCAAGCCAGGCAAGTGGCTCATCACAGGATATGGTCATGGTGGGGGGTCAGTTAGGGGAGAGAGCTCCAGTGGCACAGGGACAGGGGGATATGAGGGCACCTGCAGACAGGGAGGAGGACCTTGATGTGGGTGATCAGCTGATTGGGGGGCCAGATGAGAGACCCCTAGAGGGTGTGGCACATGAAGTGGGGGCTCCTGCACAGCCAGAACCACAGGGGTGTGAGCAGGCCCAGGAGCCTGCCAGGAGGATTTGTGCACCCAGGGTGTACAGGGAGAGAGTCACATTAGAGGGGTTAACTGATGTGGAAGTGTATGAGCGTTTTAGGCTAACCCGTGCCAGCCTGGAGGAGCTCTATGCGGTCCTGAAGGAGGACATGGAGCCTTCCTCACGGACCAATAGAGCCATCCCAGGCATGACACGGATGTTAGCCGCCATACACATCCTATCATCTGGTAGTTTTCAGAACACTGCTAGCATAGTAGGAGGAATGTCTCAGGCAAGCCTTTCAAGGTGCCTGAGCACATTCTTTCATGCTATCGTTCCGAAAACTGCCAGATACATCAGTTTTCCCCACACTGGGGAAGAGATCTTGAAGGTGAAAGCAGATTTCTTTCAAATGGGAGGTATTCCCAATGTGCTCGGTGCTATAGATTGTACACATGTAGCATTGATACCTCCTAGAGAGCAAGAAGCGCAGTTCAGAAATCGCAAACACTATCATTCCATCAATGTCCAGGTTGTTTGTGATGCAGACATGCGCATACAAAATGTGGCTGCAGGCTTCCTGGGAAGTACTCATGATGCCCATATCCTGCGTCAGTCATCCACCCATCTTTATTTTGAGTCTGGAGAAGCTCCACCTGGGTGGCTACTGGGTGAGTACCCATAATGGATCCCCTAAAATATACATCATGTTCCACTGTAATGCTATTCCATTGTTGCGTGAAAAATGCGCAACGACGCATGCGCCAACAGACAAAATAGAGTTCCTCAATAGTGCGCACAACATCTGCGCGCAGGAGTTGAGATAAGGATTTAAGGGTGGACTTAGGGGTTTTAGGCTTAGGGGTCTTTGGGCTAAGGCTTTGGTTTATGAGTGTTAGTGTTAGGCATGGGGTCTCAGTGGTTTGGGTTAGAGGGTTTTGGCCCATTAGTCAATAGATTCTACAACTTGCGCTCTTTGATGGACGCATTTTGGCACACAATTTCCAACAGTGCGCTACTGTCGCCGGCTTCTGTCAGCGCCGTATTGTCCTCGCTCATTTGCTGTGCGCCATAAAGAAGGTGTGCCGACTGAGCCATTGCATCGTAGCTTGTTGCTGTGCCTAACCCGATGTGACGTGGTCATAGGAGTATGAAGTTCCAAGCCAGAGATCCCTAAACTAACGTCACATTAATCATTGCTTATATTTACAGATGCTTTAACGAACATCACAAACTCACATTCATATCTACATCTCCCATTTTTGTTTCCTTCAGGTGATGCAGGATATAGGTGTTTGCCGTGGTTGTTGACCCCTGTGAACAATCCACGCACAGAGGGGGAGGAGAGGTACAATGCGGCCCATGCCAGAACCCGGAATGTAATAGAGCGCACCTTTGGACTCCTGAAGATGCGCTTCAGATGTTTACATTCCACTGGCGGGGCGCTACAGTATACACCAGGGAAGGTTTGTCACATCATCATGGCCTGCTGTATTCTGCACAATATAGCAGTACAGGCAAACTGTCTGGGGAACATTGATGATGCTCCGCTGGAACCGGCGGAGCGTCCAGTACCTCCCGCTGGTGAGGATAACGTTCAGGGGTCACAACTACGTGCCCACGTCATTCGTGAGTACTTCCCATGTAAGTCTGAAACTAATAACAACCAACTATAATGTACCTTGATTATGGTTACTAATACATCTCTTTTCTCCTTCCCCATTGTCTTCCAGAATATCCAACAGTCCACAGTAGAGGATAGCTTTGTGATGTAACATATGTCTCGTGACGCATTCTTCAAACTGGATCAAATACAGCCTGCTCTGATATCCGTTAATGGTAAGTATGCGCACATTCCCATACACATCATATATATTGATATCTGCAACCTCAAGAAGCTAAGCTAAATGGATGGTCTGATGTATTCCACAATGTCAATGGATATAGGCCTCACAATCGTATTGGAAAACATCTTCCCAGAACAGTAATGTTCACATTGTCTGATCATGCTATTCCACATCCCATGGAGGTCAATGCAATTCATAGCAATCTGGATATATGAACATACCAGCATATTGTAAACCATAATAAATGTACCTCATGTGATGCAAAGAGGGGATGTCCCCTGTTCTTTGTCAGCGAATGCTGGTAAAAGCATTCTCAGTCAGATAACAGGAATAGTCTCAAGGATGTGTTAACTAGGAATCATTGTGCAATATATCATATGGATTGTGTGACTCATCTCATCATATTGCCATTACAGAACTGTTGCCGTGTGTCAACACATTGTTTACCCACACAGACATGGGAAACGACCTGGCCAGGAACAGAACATCAGCTACATCAATGTCGTCTACATTGTAAGTGAGTATTTGCGGGAAACATGTGCATGTATGCATGAGAGGAAATGACTAATAACTCCATTAATGTAGGCCTAACTTTCGTTTTCCCAAGACATCCCCTATGTATTGCTGAAGCGGTCCGAAATGTTTATCGGACCATGCAGACGTGTCCTGGGGGAACAGATCTCTTCGTTGAATACTCCACTTGATGTATCCAAGGTAGAGAACCACATGTGGATGTCCGAACATGTATCAATATGTGATAGTTGGGATCTTCCCTTTCTATTACAGGCTGACTCTGTCTCTCTCTCTCTCTCTCTGTCTGTCTGTCTGTCTCTCTCCTCATCCCACCCACCCCTGTTTACCCTTAATTTATTCAGTCACACAAGTCTTCTGCTAACTATCCCAATTAACCCTTTCCACTATGTTTTCTCTTGTCTTCTTCCTCACATCCCCTGCCTTTTCCTCAGACTCTTCTTTACTTCTCCCCGTTTTGTCTGCATCATTTTCATTTCAACTCTCATGCCCACCTCTCTCCTTTTATTCGCCCATCAGCTAATCTTACTCAAGCTGTGGTTAAACTATGTGTCTCCTGACTGTCCCATCTGTAGATTACATTATCTGTCCACATGGGGCAGATACCTTATTACATAATAGTGCATCGCACTTTACATCTGATCCCTTTCCTCTCCGACTAATGCATATATTTCTACTTGACACAACCTCCTTCCTATGTATCTCTGACTTACTTATTAACCTTGCTATTCCTTATCTACTCTTCCCCATGTCCATTACCTTTAACTTGGAAGTGGTGATTTTCGAATCTTGTGTGGGCCTTTGGGAACAAATCATTTATCAACAGACTTTACGCTCCAAACAGGGCCCTCCATTTTCTTGCGTTGGCAATATTACATACTGTATATTTTCTGGTTCTTCTCCCCTGTACAGCGTTACGGAATATGTTTGCACAATACAAATCAATGAGAATTAGACTAATCCTAATATTCCCACATCAGGACAAATTAGTCTGGGCCATCATTATCATTGGACAGATGGTTAGCTTGTACGAGATCCCAATTCCTAACATGTGTGCCGACATACCTGCATCTGTTGGTGGCTGCTCATATGGCATATGTAAGGTTTCCACTAATATATTATTTGTGTGTTTGTATTCCAGATCCCGGTCAGAACAAGGCATGACGATAAACATCCTGACATTCCTTGGCCATGTCAATGTCCTCATGTATGTGCATGTGTCCGTTTCATTGCTTTGTTGGATCCAGTTTGATATCTGATGACCTTGACTGAATAGCCGATATGTGTCACGAGACAATTTCAATATACAATGCAGATGTGATGTGACATCTGTCAGCTGATGTTCCTGGTATACCCACAGCATGTGTATGCTCATATAGTCTATCTCGATTCATAGGTACCTATTGGTTTACACATTCTATCCTCTCCTCTACTTGGACTGTTGTGAAGCCTGCAGCACCAACCCTTCAAGATCTTTTCTTCAGTGCTGATGTGACCCTCCCTGTGCATATGGGGAAGAGTAAATCCAGGCTTGGGACTAAACAGTTAAGGAGGTTACGTTAATCTTCAGTTATGCATATGCAACAACAGTGAGTATAGATGCTCAATCAGAGAACAAACTATCCTTGATATTGCCTGGTTTGTTGTGAGTTCTCTGCAATAAGTAACATCTGACTGATATGGTCCTGGTCAGGTCACCATCTTTTTGACCAAGGTTATCTATGTGCTGCTTATTGTTGCGTGAGAACTGACGTTATGGGCTCATAGCATTCACTGATTGAGCACTTATACTTCTGATGTGGCATCAGAGTGTCCGTTTAACACCCAAGCATACATTTTGCTCTCCCCATATGTATATCACCTTATTCTGGATTATTATGGTCTTTCCTTATTGACTGTTATATATATGTCGTAACAATAATGAGATCTATTATATTGCCTAATGTTGGTTGATACAATGTACATCCCCTGATCATCTATATCAATGTAATTTTTCCTGCCTGCATTCTGCTCTCATATCCCTATTTCCCTGTGTTACTTGGATTTTGTATCCTACCCCCCTCCACCATGATCCTTTGCATACCTGTGTTGATTAGTCAACCTGTGGCTTTGTGGCAAGCTTGCCTTGTTAATTTCTGTAAATAGTAAATATGATTTATCCGAGATGTTGTTTGTGTCTGCCTCGTCAATGTTGATACCATAGCATTTTCGGAACATCAATGAAAGGACCTTCAGACTCCACATCTGTGCTCTGCACCATCAGTTAGGGGTGTCAATATAATTCTCACAGTGTGTTTGCATTACTGATTTCAACCATGAGGGAAGGTTGGTATTAACAATCTATATGACACAGAAACAGACAAATGAGACAGGTGTCCGTAAGTGGCTAACATCCTAATAGTGAACATACAGGGCCTCATTCAATTGCGATTTTGCCAATTGAATGGGGCTCAAAATAAGCACAGAACATATATTGTTTCAAAAAGATTTTAGTTAGTAAAAACCTTGATTTTGGATAGATGTTTACTAACTAAAACATTTTTCATAGAATATATGTTATGTGCTTATTTTGAGCCCTATTCAATTGGCCAAATTGCAATTAAATGAGGGCCACAGTATCTAACATAAGTGAGTACACCCATCACATTGTTGTTAATATTTTAGTATATCTTTTCATGTGACAACACTGAAGAAATGACACTCTGCTACAATGTAAAGTAAGTTTGCTGACCCATCAATAACTCAATACACAGCCATTAATGTCTAAACCAATGGCAACAAAAGTGAGTACACCCCTAATGTGAAATGTCCAAATTTACACGAAATGTCAATTATGTGTGGCCACCATTATTTGCCAGAACTGCCTTAACCCTCATGGCCAGGGAGTTCACCCGAGCTTCCCAGGTTGCCACTGGAGTCCTCTTCCACTCCTTAATGATACATCAGAGCTGGTTGATGCTAGAGACCTTTCACTCCCCCACCGTCAGTTTGAGGATGCCCCACAGATGCTCAATATGGTTTCGGTCTGGCGACAAGCTTGGCCAGTCCATCACCTTTACCTTCTTTAGCAAGGCAGTGTCGTCTTGGCGGTGTGTTTAGGGTTGTTATGTTATGTTGCCCTGCGGCCCAGTCTCCCAAGGGAGGGGATCATGTTCTGCTTCAGTATGTCACAGTACATGTTTGCATTCATGGTTCCCTCAATCAACTGTAGCTCCCCAGTGCCAGAGATAAATGGATAAGTCACAACGAACACAAAAACATTGATATGAGATGAACCCATCATTTTGAACCTAAACAGTGATGCAGAGAGAGGGGAGGCAGCATCTGACATCATTAGGTAAATGCATATAGGGGGAATCCACACAACATATTAGCGAAAACATATATACACATGCATATATGTTTGGTCTGGGCCTGCATGCATGCTGCCAGCACTGAGGAGCTACAGTTCTTTGAGGGAACCCATGAATGCCAACATGTACTGTGACAAACTGAGAAAGAGCATGATCCCTCCTATAGGAGAACGGGCCGCAGGGCAGTATTCCAACATGATAACGACCACAAACACACCTCCAAGCCGACCACTGCCTGGCTAAAGAAGCTGAAGGTCAAAAGTTGATGAACTGGCCAAGTAGGTCACCAGACCTAAACCCTGTTGAGCATCTGTGGGGGACTCCTCAAATGGAAGGTGGGGAGTGTAACGGAACCCATCACTGTTTTACCCTGTTTTATGGTTATGGTTAAAATATGATCATACTGTTATACTGTATGTATGTTGGTTTATGCTCTGCAAAATCTTAGCCCAGACTATTGCAGACCTTGGCATAATAGATAATCCTAGTACAGAGACTCCTCATAGGATAAGGAAGTCTATTGTATAAAGTGTTTGCATTATCAGACATAACAAAGAACGATGATCTAAGCAATGTCTGATTGTATCAAAGTAGCCAGGTACTCTCCGGGAGGTGTGACCCACCTGTTGTCCCTCTATGTGTATTGTGTGGCCAACTATGGGGGATGTGTGTATTGCCTGTGGGAAGAGATGTGTATATATATATTTCTGCCCAACAAAATAAAGTCAGTATTCATTTGACTCCCAATTGAGTGTCGGCAAATATTGGAGGTTGGGAATGGTGAGACTGTAGTGCTTATTGGATATTGTACCGTATACCAGCAGAGATATTGGACTGCGTGTTCCAACTCCGTTACAGGGAGTGCAAGGTCTCTAACATCCACCAGCTCCATGATATCATCATGAAGGAGTGGAAGAGGACTCCAGTGGCAACCTGTGAAACTCTGGGGAACTCCATCCCCATGAGGGTTAAGTCAGTGCAGGAAAATAATGGTGGCCCCACAAAATATCGCCAATTTCACTTAGGGGTGGACTCACTTTTGATATTTCCCCTGAATTAATCTATCCATGTGACAGAAACACGAATATCATGCATCACCGTTACTATAATCAAACTCATGAATATTACCTCCACCCTCAGCTGCACTAGTGGCTGCTACCCCAACCCTACATTAACACAGAGCTGGTATATTGAAGGAAGATGTATGTACTAATCCAATAACGTTGGTGTGTAGCATTCATGTGGTGTTTACCAATCATGGTACAGTACAAACGAAAACAAACAATGATAATGTGAGCAATACATAATGATTAATCTTATGCTGTTTTTAAATTATTTACAAAAAAAAAAACGGGAGGCAGAAATTCCGGAACATCAATAAATTGGAACCTAAAGAGATAAGAACAAGACATCAATTAGAACAATATATGCATTGACTGCAACACCTCAACGTCAATAGATCTTGGACATCAATTGTTCTCACCTATTTCCGCTTCCGCTTGTGTGTTTCCTGGCTCTCCTGGCCTTTGGAAAATGTTCCAGTAGGCCGGCCCAACCTCTTCGAATGGTTGTTGGCTCCTCCGGCCTGGATGCTGGTGACAGGGTCTGTGATGTTGAAGGGGGTGAGGTTGAAGGGGTAGCCCGGTTTTGGGGCTGGCCTTCTCGGGCCATTTCGGCCCTTCGGGCATACTCCTCCATTCTAAGGTTATGCCGCCTCACCTCTTGGAACATTCGTTAATTTTGGCGTGTCATCTCCTGAAACACCCGTTCATTATGGCGTCTCCTCTCCTCGAAGTTCCGGTCGTTATTGCGTCTCCTCTACTCCAGCTTCCTGGCATCGCGGCGTCTCATCTCCAGCATGAACTGTTGATTTTGCTCACGCTCATGCTGGAGATGAGCCAGGAAATCCTGGCACTGGGCCGCTGACAGCGCCGGACTAACTGGCAGCGACCCAGACCACTGTGTCCTCTGGGTGGAGGCATTGCTGACTGGTGTGTCCTGCCTGGGAGACGCCTGCTGGGCCTGCGGGGCCGGAGTTGCTGGCTGGGCCTGCTGGTCCTGTGGGGCCAGAGTGGCTGGCTGGGCCTGCTGGTCTTGCGAGGCCTGTGGGGCCAGACTGGCTGGCTGGTCCTGCGGGGCCTGTGGGGCCTGTGGGGCCAGAGTGGCTGGCTGGGCCTGCTGGGCCTGTGGGGCCAGAGTGGCTGGCTGGGCCTGCTGGGCCTGCGGGCCCTGTGGGGCCAGAGTGGCTGGCTGGGCCTGCTGGGCCTGCTGGTCCTGCGGGGCCTGTGGGGGCAGAGTGGCTGGCTGGGCCTGCTGGGCCTGTGGGGCCAGAGTGGCTGGCTGGGCCTGCTGGGCCTGCGGGGCCTGTGGGGCCAGAGTGGCTGGCTGGGCCTGCTGGGCCTGTGGGGCCAGAGTAGCCTGCTGGTCCTGCGGGGGCCACATGCTCTGGGATGGGACCACATTGGGTGGCCCCACATTTGTCCAGCCCACATTAACTGGGAGCTAGGCGGTGCCATTATCCTCGCTGGAGGGGCCATTGCTGGAGGCAATTGATGGCACCTCGTGTATGGCCCAGGCGGACTTTCGTACGACGGCCCTGCTGCAGGTGATGTTCCTGCAGGTGGTCCTGCATCTTCACAAGGTGCAGGAACCTGCGGAGGCAGGGGACGCCTGGCTGGTACTGAAATGAGACAAGATTTTGATTTGAGTATTGTTGTTTCCATATCTCTGAGATCAGAGTGACTTGTAATTGGCTGTGAATGTTTGACGCTAATCAAAATTGATCTGCATCATTAGTATTGTGGATCCTGGCTGGGATCTTTCCTGTTATGTGACAGCGACTGCTGGCAGCAGCAGTTGGACCAAGGGGCTGATAGATGGCGCTGCCGCTGTTATATACATCATTTTCACCTTACACAGAAGCCCAAAAGCACTAGCCCTCACACTAATCCGAACCCCTTACCTTAACAACACCATAACCCACTAAATATGCATGATTATATAATCTCCATGAAAATGCTGTGACATGTAGAGGCTGCTCACTGCTGCTACCAGCAGTCACGGTCAGATAACAGGAAAGGGCCCATGGCTCATATGACTATATGTAATGCTGGTGCGGTGTGCCAACTGCAGTTAATTAGGACACGTGCTCATCTGAATTTGTTGGCCAGTGTGTGAGACAGACCAATCTGTGATCAATCCTCAGCAATGTGAGTTAACATGTTAATGTAACATGGTCCAGATTATGCTGTTACACGACACAAACTTGCAGTCCATCAGAGTCTGTATCCGCATATGCTGCAGTGTGCACATCCATACATGTAGTCTCATGGGGATGTACCAGCTAGACCGGACCTATCCTGTTGTATGTGCGCATCTCTGGAAGTGCACCGCCAACGACTCTAGCTACGCCAGCCCAGCAGGCCAGGTAAGTGGTTATGGGTTTCGGGTTCTGGCTACAGTTAGGGGGTATGGGTTAGAGTTAGAAAGTGGGGTTTAGGGGGTTAGGGTTAGAGGGTTAGGGGCTATGGGAGTACCAACTATTTTTGACGGCTACATGGGGACGCAAGTGCAGCCGCATCCCTAGAGTCGGCGGCGGCACTCTTCCAGCACATACTGAAATGCCCACATAAAACAGAATACATCTGCTATACCTATAATCAAAATGTACATGAATTCTAAGCAGTAGGAGGGTTAAGCCAAACAGATATGGATGGGCAAGTTTAACATGGAGTAGAGTGTGACAGGGGAACTCATGACAATAAACAAACAATTGCAATGGAGTTGTCATGTATGCTTTATATGCACTGGGAACCAACAGCAAACATAACAGTAACATCAATAGATTTGCAAAACGGTATCATAATCAGTTGTGGGAGGAGGTATTGGACATATATTTCATTGCTAACAATTCTGCAGAGTATATTTCTTTACACTGGATTTACATGATTTTTGCAGCCTCATATATCTGTAGTCACAACCAGATATCTTACAGTGCAATTCAACGTCAGTTATCTATCTGTGTGGGGTACATGTGCGTACATATGAGGGTGTTAAGGTGTACATGGTACTCACATTGCAGGCTTTGGGACTGACCCGAGTCCACCAGGCTAGGGAGGCCCACGACTGCCGCTGGCTGGATCATGTCACGGACTGTGGCCTCCCAACCGGGGTATGTGAATGTTTCTGGCGGCCCACCACCGGTTCCACGTGCCGCATTGGCCTCTTTGGCCATCTTCTTTTTGACGTCAATGCGGCAGTCTTGGTACCGGTGCTGGACAGACTGCCAGGTACGATTCGCATACCCCAGCGAGGAGACCTCAGCCGCGATCTCCTTCCAGGCATCTGTCCTCTGCCTGGGCCTCACTTGGCTCCCACCGGTTAGGATGGAGTGTCTGGCTTGCACTCCTCTAACCAGTGTTTCAATCTCCTGGCTCGTGAAATTTGCTGCCCTTTTTCGTGCAGCAGCTGGCTGGCCAGCCTGTGGCTGGGGGTCCTGCTCTCCATGCCCTTCGCTGCCTTCTCCCTCCATCTCTCCTCCTCTGCCAGCATACAACACAGTCACAGATTTCTGAATTTCACTCCCTTTTAAAATATTTGTGCCCTTGATTGTCATCTTCCTATTGGTTAATTGATTTCAGGTTTGATTTCAGGATTACGGGCTTGAGACTTGGCCGTAGCTTCTTAGTGAAGCACTTATGGGTTTGGCGGATGATTGCCCTCCAAGCCCGTAGCTCGTTATTCAAACCCGTGCGGGCTTGCATGATAGATGAAGTTAAATATCTTTATTTGCGCATTTGAGAGTAGGGAAATGTTGAGCTATTAATTCTGAAACCAAACATCACTTTCACTTTTAATAAAAGTACAGGATGGCTTTTCTATGCTACGACTTGTAAGTTAGCCCTTTACGACCCGTAGGTCTATTTTACCCATTTACGGACTTGACGGAGGCTAATCCCGCAGCCTTTGCGGGTCTGAGGTGCTCCAAGCCCTCGGGACTTTGTCCACGGATATTTGACAAGAATTTGAAAATACAAAAATTACGGATTTGAGTATAGGGGAATGTTGTGCTATTTTTGCTAACACCTACAATCACTTTATAGTCTCCACAAAGACGTTACTTGCGGCCCTGCAGCGCCTACGGACGCTAATTGAATGAGGCCCTATGTAACTATGTAACAATGACTATGTTGTCTGCACATATTTGTTGGTAAAAAAACTAATTTGTAATCTTTGGTGCACATAACATTAGAATCTTTAGCTTAATTTAGCTGATTTAAATGTATACAGTATACTTATATTTTCAGTTTGTGATATTACATATAGATATCAATATTATAACATAAAATGCAAGTGTGCAAGCTCTTTTTAATCTCATTGTTTAGAGGCAGGTAAATTATTGGCAGACATAACATGAGCGTTTGCAATATATTTGAATCTCCATCTCTTAATTATAAATACAATTTATTATTATTATTATACAGAACAAATGTGGGGTTTATTTTTTATAGTAATAAAGAGAATGTTGCCCCATCAATATTACATTTTTTGATTTTGCTTTACTTGATATGCAAGTTAGCAAACTCATTGGGTCCTTTAAAATATATAAGGGCTTCCTCTCCTATTAGTTCATCATTTGCATTATACAATAATACAAATCATAGTATGTGTAGCAAGCACCCTGAAAGCATTAGTGAGAGGAGGAAATTAGAAAATATTGTTATATAGTCATAAAAGGTCATACAGATATGTGAAAACATACCAAAGAGTGTATAAGAACAATCATATGTCAGTCATGTTGAAGTTGTTTAATTTCATTTACGTAATATGTTTAACCCCAATAAGATTGGTGACAGTTCCAGATTTTGTTAAACAATATGCCTAACATGCTTATTTTATTTAATAGTTTTCTGCAATAATGGAGACATTTTGAGCCATACTATTGCTGTACTGACACTCATACAGCATCTGGATACTGCATCTTCATACAGACAATGTGAGCTTTATATTCCTTATATTCCTGAACTGACACTACACACTGCATCTTGATACTGCACCTTAATACAGACATTATGAGCATTGTACTCCTGTACTGACACTACACACAGCATATGTATACTGCACCTTTATACAGACGGTGTGGATTATGTTTTTCTGTACAGACACTAAACACAGCCCACTTATACTGCACCTTCATATAGACTGTGTAAGCTCTGCTATTCCTGTACTGACATTGTTCCTTGGCACCTTCATACATATAGGGTGAACTATGTTATTTTTCTACTGACGATAAGCACAGCATCATATTCTACATCTTCATACAGACAGTATGAGCATGGATGTAAGAACATGTACTGACACTAAACACATAATCTGTATACTACACCTTTATACAGACAGTATGAGCACTGCGGTTGCTGTACCAATCTTACAGTACATATACAATGTGAGTTTTGATATTCCTGATCTGACACTACACACAGTATCTGGATACTACATCTTCATGCACACACTGTGAGCTCTGCTGTTCCTGTACTGACACTACACACACAGCCCCTCCCACTACACATTCATACAGACAGTGTGAGCTGTGATATTGCTGTACTGACTATGCACCTTTATACCAGGGCACCTAGGCTGATCCCAGAATACGAGCTTTATTAGGTAACATCTGGTCTACACTGAGTGTATCTGAAGAATTAATTTTAAACTGATATCTTCAAATATTGTTGTCAATAAACAATTCCCAAGTAAATGTCTCTCAACAAGCACCTGGGGGTAATGTTTTGGCTTCAGGCCCACAACTCTATATATTAATATCCTCATATGAAGCCCTTCTTGTTATAGTTTTTATAATTGTACTAGTACAAACAGGAAATATGTCAGCTGTTCTGCTGAGGGATAACTTGCATACACCCTCATTATTCAATTTGCAATTTTTTTCCATCAAAAACAACTGTGTATAAGAGAATTGTATTAACTTATTTAACATGTAATTTTCCTATCCTGGGTAGCAAGCTATAATTAGTATTCACAAATAACAGTGTTGTTATTTGCAAGGAGCTGCCTATATTTCTTTAAAGACTATATAGGACCATAAAGGCATTGGCTAAAAATGCTTTCTGATTGGATAGAAGCGCTGACGTCAGGGAGGAGCATGGAGGCGCCGGAAGTGACGTGCACGTCAGTGTGAGACTGCCGTGTCAGTTTGCAGGGGGGACGGACGCCAGAGACACATGTTTCTTTACTGCACAGAGTCAATATCTTAGCGACTGAGTAATGCTGCAAAGTTGTGACCCCGAAACAGCCCGATACAGCCCGATGTGGGAGCGAACAGCCATTTAAGCCTGGAATACTACCTTCCAGGACAGACCCCCTAAGAAGTATAAAGACTCATGAAGAAGAAAGGAATACAAGAAGAGCGAAAAGGTAACTGACTCCGGGTGACTTGAAAAATAGAGACTGGCGTGGTAAATAAAGATTAAAAAATAAAGTCTGGCGTGGTATAACAGTGCGGAGGTAAAAAACCCCGCCAAGCAGATGACATCAGCTGGAGTAGAACTGCGCCGAAAACGCCATACTCATAGCCCTACACAGTAGGGGCCCAGAAAGAGTTACCCGGTAAGGATATACCAAAGAAGAAGCCAGCACTGCTGGCATATAACTAATACTTTGCGTCACTCACCCTTCACCTCATATTTTAAGTGCTGCAATTGGAGCACGGAAAGTAAGGGGGGTGAGTGGAAGCTGAAGAAGCGCTGGCAGCGCTGCGTGCTGGGTCTGTCCTGCCTGGGAGGAAGGGTAAGTGGCTTGGCTGTGCCTGATACCGCCCTTTATTTCTCTATTTGATGGTATATAGTTAAATGCTGTAAAAGGAAAAAATGTATAATAAGCGGAAATTAGCATATTAAATATCTCTTGCTTAAAGACTAAGAGGAAGGGCGGCTCAAAAGTCCCCCCTAAAGTGGATCACTAAATAAATTATAAACTGAAGATTCAGAAGAATAAGAAGGTAATAACTTCTTTAAAAAAATAGTTAAACCACCGACTTGGAAAGTTGACTAATATTTTCCTCCAGGAACGGATAGATAAAACCACTTATTAGTATTGAAGTATTATAACCTCTGAAAATAACAAAGTAACCTTTACTCTCCTGTAAAAGACTTTTTTACCTACAGATGAAAATAGTAAAAAAGAAAAGAACTATGCGCCTAAGAGAAGGAAGGAGTGAGAAAAGAGAGTAAAGTAGTGGAGGACAAAGGGTAAGGTGTGAAGAGGAAAAAGGAGGAGAGGGGTGAAGAAAGAGAAAAAAAGAAAGAAAGAGAAAGGAAAAAAAAAAAAGAAAAAAAGAAAAAAGAAAGAAAAAGGAAGGGAAAAGGGGAGAAAAAAGGAAAAGGGAAAAAAGGGAAAAAAAAAAAAAAGAGAAAAAAGGGCAAGAAGAAAGGAAAGAGAAAAGGGGAAGGGAAAGGGAAAAGGAAGAAAAAGAGGAAAGTAAATAAGAAAAGGGCCCTCAAAGAAAACATTAAAGTAAAAATAAGAAGATCACAAAAGCCTAATAATGTCAAACAAAAAAAGTAATACAGTCAATAAAACAAGGCTAAAGGAGAAAATAAAAGACTCAACAAAACAAGCAAATTTCTTCTCCCCTAGAAATAAAGGAAATACTTCAGATTCCTCTCACACGGATACTAGTTTAGACCTCATAGAAAACCAGCACACCGAAAAACCTTCCCAGGGAAATCTGGAAGATGACTCCACTCAAGAAGAGGAAATACTTACATGCTCTAAATTAAAGTCCATCTTAAAAGAATTTCAAGTTAACCTGACAAGAGACCTTTCAAAACAAATGTCTGAAATTACTGAATCTATCAACAATATATCTTTAAGAATTGAAGCTAATGAAAATGTATGCGATAAAATTATAATGGACAATAATGCTATCCTCAACTGTTTAACTGCCTTAGAAAATAAAAATGAGGAACTTTGCATAAAAATCAACAACTTGGAGAATAGATCCAGAAAGAATAATCTGCGCTTGAGAGGGATACCTGAAACACTCCAAGGAGAAGACCTGGAGTCATATGTTAAAGGATTGTTTAACCATTTGGTACCGGAGGTACAGAAAGACCAATGGAAAATGGATGAACTGTATAGACTTCCTCTGGCAAAAACAATGGACAAATCCATACCTAGAGACATTATATCAAAACTGCATTTTTTTCCTTCAAAAGACATGGTCCTAAAAAATGCCTTTTTAAAGAAAGAGCTAGACCATCCATATGATAATATAAAAATATTTCAAGATTTATCGACATATAGGTTGGGGAAAAGAAGGGAATTTTCACAAATTACTAGAACACTCAGGCTAAAAGAAATTAGATATAAATGGGCTCAGCCAGCAGGTTTATTAATCTATAAAGATTCAAAATGGGTTAAAACAAACTCAGCCCAAGAAGCTATAGAAATATTAAAGGAATGGGATATATATATATAGATAGTAATATAGAGGTAGTTAAAAAATTGGAACTGAGAGCAGGAAATTTGGATTGGAAAAAGAAAAAAAAATGATACATAATCTCTGGCAACTGTAAAATTGAGACATGGGTACTTGAAAAGTTTGGGAGTAAGAAGTATAATGTAAGGGATAGAGAGTAATAAGACCACATACTGGTAGTAAGGTTAGGGGGACAGACAAATATTGGTTAATAAAAAGATTTTCAAATAAATGTGTTACAGTTAGATGGTCATAATGACTTTAGAAGGACTCTAAGATTAAATGGATGGGGGAGTAAGGTAGAATTAGTAATACTAGTATATAGTGGCCCTCATTCAATTGCAATTTGGCCAATTGAATAGGGGTCTAAATAAGCACATAACATATATTTTTTAAATAAGTTTTTAGTTAGTAAAAACCTTGCTTTTGGATAAATGTTTACTAACTAAAAACTTCTTTAAAATATATATGTTATGTGCTTATTTAGACCCCTATTCAATTGTCCAAATTGCAATTGAATGAGGGCCAGTGCATGTAGAACTAAATCCGAAATTAGTAGTAAGGTGAAGGGTGATAGGTAGACACTATTAAACACAAAGATTTTTATAAATAAACCAAAGGTAGAGAATCACGTTTTTGTGAGTTTGAGACAAAATTTAAAATATTAATTTGTCACATAATAGTTAATTTATTAGTTAGATAAGATAAGCAAGTAAATTTTTTACATCTAAGAAAGTAAAATAGCTGGAATAGTAACTGGCAGTAACCAAATTAAGATTAGACATACTCACTAGGATAGACCACTTGTAATCAATTGCTTCCAGAATGGAAACTGCACCGAACACTATATGAAAACATTTGATAAGATAATTAATAGTAGTGCGTAGTAACCAAACTAAGACTAGATATATTCACCGGGATAGATCATTTGTAAGCAATTGCCTCCAGAATAGAAACTGCACTGTATACTATATGAAAATATTTTAAAAGACAATTAAGGTGATAAATAGAGTTATATAAAGAAGATTCCAGTGGCATTTATAAAATTGATTACTTGTGAAATCTTTTTTCTCCTCGGACGGTTGAAATACAACAAATATATTCTTGTTTTTAGATGGAATGGGCACACTCAGAATTGTGTAGACACGATTATACGGGGGGGAGCTAAGCTCAAGCAAAAAACTGATAAATTTAAAATATATGGTTAGGGAGATTTCCCTTCTAGACTGTTCGAGGATTAAAAGATAATCATTATAAAGATGGCCTGTAGCAAATGTACTACATTGTTTAAGTCCCCCTGAACCCTTATTTATATTATTGGTACCCTAGTTCTCACCCCCTCGCTCAGCAACTGAGCGATATATTTTCACTTCTCAATATCTAATGCGTCTTGCAAAATATCAGCTGACATCTTTTTCTAAGTTGCAGCTGGTCTTTAGACTACCCTTACAGTCTTGTGGGGCGTTTTTTTACTATATGTATTTTTTCTTTTTTTTTTCTTTTTCTTTGTTCGTCGTTTTTTTTTTTCTTCTCTCTCTCTTTTTCCCTCTTTCGAGTCATGGAAGCTTTCAAGGAACATCACATATATTTTTTCAATAAATTAAAATGCAAATAAAAATAATTTCACATAATGTTAATGGTCTTAATTCCCCAACAAAAAGAAAAACGGCCTTTTTAGAGTATTACAAATTAAATGCGGAAATCCTATGTCTGCAAGAAACACACTTAAAACAGGAAAATCTAAAATACATGAATAATACAAAATATACAAATAGAATAGACTCTACCTTTAAGAAAAAATCAAAAGGGGTCTCTATCTTATTTAAAAATAGTTTGAAAATAGTAGAAGAAGGCACTAAGATCGACCCAGAGGGTAGATACATAATATGGACCGGACAGATTGATGGGCGTTTAATAACATTGGTTAATACCTACCTACCAAATAAAGGTCAAATAGGTTTCCTTAGGAAACTTCTTAAAGAAATTAATAAAATTAAAGGAGGTTTGCTAATAATCTGTGGGGATTTTAATATGATATTTGACGATAATCTAGATAAACAAATAGTCGGACCTAAGAAATCGGTATCACAAACAAATTGTATCTCAAAAGTATTTCGTAAAATTAAGGAAGATAATAATCTGATAGACTCATGGAGGATCTTACATCCAGGTGTACGAGAATATACTCACTTCTCATACAGACATAACTCATTCTCTAGAATAGATTATATATTAACTGACCTTCCAACTTTAAAAGTAATTAAAAAGATAAATATCCGTCCTACCCCATGGTCAGACCACTCTTTAAACGAATTAACTATACAAGATCTAAATACAAACATCGAAAGAAAAAAGAGTGGTTGGAAGATGGACTCTTGGTTCCTAAAGGATGAAGAATTTGTTGCATACCTGAAAAAAGAAACACTGGAATTTCTAAAAATTAATAAGCCATCTGTTAATTCAGATATAACCTTGTGGTGTACGTATAAAGCATATATGAGGGGTATATTTATTGCTAAAGCAGCTGAAGTGAAAAGGTCAAGAGGCAAGTCTTTAAGGACTCTCTATTTAGATTTAAATAAGATGAAAGATACCTTTAGGGAGACACCAAATAGTGAAAATAGTAAAGCAATAAAAGACATAAATATTCAAATACAAAAGATTCTCCAGCTTCAATCAGATAAAATATTATGGAAATTTCAGCAGACACAATTTTTTGAAGGGGGCAAATCAGGTAAATTCCTAGCTAACAAACTGAAGAAACAGTACATTAAAAATAATATCGAAAAAATTCTAGATTTTAATAACATCCCTCAATCGCATCCAGACAAAATAGGATTAGTATTCCAGGACTACTATAGTAATTTATATAATCTAGTGAAAGACCATCAATTAGTTAAGCCAGGAATAGAAGAGATTAAACAATACCTAGATAATATAAAGTTCCCCAAAGTATCGGAAGCCCAACTTACCTTCCTGAATAAGCAAATAGAAAGTATTGAGATAACTGAAATTGTGTCCAAAAATAAAAAAAATAAAACTCCTGGGGTAGACGGATTTAATAACTTATTTTATCGCTATGTAAGTAAAGAATTAAATAGTACTTTATGTAATCTCTTTAATGAGATAAAACAAGAAGAAGTGATACCATCAGAACTAACGGAAATAAAAATAATTAATATACTAAAACAAGGAAAAAATCCTGAAGATTATAAAAATTATCGCCCAATCTCCTTAATTAACGTCGATATTAAAATCTATTCTAAAATCTTGGCTAATAGATTAAGCAAGATTATACCTTCTCTAATACACCCAGATCAAACAGGATTTATTCCGAATAGACAAGCGTCGGATAATACCAGGCGTCTGCTGGACACCCTGTACTATATAAAAAAAAAGAGGATCTCCTCCCTGACCCTGTCATTAGATGCAGAGAAAGCTTTTGACAGGGTCAGGTGGGACTTCCTAGAGAGTGTTCTGGAGAGTTTTGGCTTGAAAAGTTTTGCTTCATCAGCAATAAAACCCCTCTATTTAAATACTATAGCACATATTTCATCTTCACAATTTAGCTCGGGTAAATTTTTAATATCAAATGGTACTCGTCAGGGCTGTCCATTGTCACCATTGCTCTTTGTCCTATTCCTCGAACCTTTATTGATTAATATTAGAGACTCGGCAGAAATTAGAGGGATTGAAATAGGACAAGAGGAATATAAAATAATGGCATATGCGGACGATATTATCATAACAATAACAAATCCTGAATACTCCTGTAGAGCACTACAGACCAGTTTGGAAGAATTTGGTAAATTTTCCTATTTTAAAATTAACCAACAGAAAACCGAAGTACTGACCTGTAATATACCATTAGAGGAAAAAAATAGGTTAGTGAATTCATACTCTTACTGCTGGAAGTCCTCTCATATAGTACACCTGGGGGTAAGATTCCCAGACCATATAAAAATATCTTTAAAGATAATTATAATGATATATTGAAACAAATAAGAAAACAGTTGAATGATTGGAGATCTTTACAGTTATCATGGTTATCTAGAATAAATGCAGTTAACATGAGTTTAATTCCTAAAATTACATATATAATGAGATGTCTTCCAGGTAAAATACCGGCTTATTGCATAAAGATCATTCAAGACACATTAGACGACTATATATATCTGGGGGAAAAAACAAGAATCAAAAAATCTATAATTTGCAAGAAATTGGAGAAAGGGGGACTAAGTGCTCCCTCTATCAAAGAGTTAAATAAAAAAATTATACTTACACAAGCAGCTGGATACAACTATAAACAAAATAGTCCAAGATGGCTAACAATAGAGGACTCCCTATTGGGTAGAGTCCGAATAGAAAATATACTATAGATCACTAAGTATAAACAGAGTGGGAGTTCAGAATTACCTCCTAATATTAAATATATTATTAACATATGGCATAAAAATAAAATAAAACTCTCAATGGTGCAGTCCCTGTCTTTGGCAGCACCAATAGATTTTCTTAATAATAATTCGAATGGATTATTTCTGTCTTTACTAAAACTACATAATATTAGAAAGGTGGGAGATCTATTTGAAAAGGGGAATTTAATGGAATTGAAAAGACTTAAAGAGAAATTTAATTTAGATAAAATTACGTGGTTAGATTATGAAGGACTACAAAGACACCTCACTCTCCTAGGATATAAAATTATTAACATGAACAAAATCTGGAAAATGGAAGAATATTTATTCAAAGGTGAATGGTCACACATAATTTCTAAATTTAGTAATATAATTGATGAAAATACTCCCTTTGAAAAGAGTTTGGGTATATTAGCTTGGGAAGCTGACTTGAAAACTATAATATTAGAGGAAGACTGGATTAAAACTTTTAGTACTATTAAGAAATCATCAATTAACTCTTCATATAATGAAATGATGGTTAAATTAATCCATAGATGGTACTATGTCCCTAATAGACTAAAAATAATATATAATAAACTAGATGGCCTATGCTGGAAACAATGCGGACTACCAGGCACAACCATTCATATGTGGTGGGATTGTAAAAAAATTAAAATATTCTGGATGAGAGTAAGTAAAGAACTTTCGGCTATCACTGGTAAACAAATTCCTTGTAATCCATTAATATTTATTCTACACTCGCAAATGGAAATCTTCCCATCAGGGGAAAGATTTTTAATATCACACATATGTCTAGTTGCTAAATGGTTATTATTGAAATATTGGAAACAACTTCAAGTACCCTCCTGGAAAGAACTAGAGAACACTATCTCAAAAAATAGAGAAATGATGAAATTAGATCTGCTGGATAATTCCCGAGATAATATCCCCAAGGCCAGTCGTCTAATAAAATGGTAGCTCTGGGACCAATATCTGGCATTAAGCTAGAAAAATGAGGGCGATGAAATTGTCTTTGATAGTGTTTCCGCGACGAATTTTAAAGGAGGGGAAAGGAGAGAGAGAGAGTGAACATTCTCTTTTTTTCTTTTTTTTTCTTTTCTTTTTTTTTCTTCCTTTCCTTTTTCTTTCTCTTTTTTTTTCTCCGTCTCTGTCTTCTGTTGATTGTAAAATTATATTTAAAACTTGAGAGATATCAACGATGTTGAGAGAATTTGCTCATGCTCTTGTATTGCTTATTATTCTCTCTTGTATGGTGTAATTACAAATATGTTTATTAGCTGCTTTACTATTTTATTTGTACAAAAATAATAAAAAAAACATTTTTTTAAAAAAAAGAAGCGCTGACGTCAGGTGTTTCCTCACGACTACCTTTCTGAGGAAACAATATGTCACCCCTAAATACCTCAGTGTTGTTGTTATTAAAAATAAAAACACACTGTCATCTATATAACCAGTTTTAATTATTACAAATAAAAACATACTGTACTCTATATACCTCAATGTTATAGTTGTTGAAAAATAAAAACATATTTACTATAAAAAAAAAACAACAACTGTGTATAAGAGAATTGTATTAACTTATTTAACATGTAATTTTCCTATCCTGGGTAGCAAGCTATAATTAGTATTCACAAATAACAGTGTTGTTATTTGCAAGCAGCTGCCTATATTTCTTTAAAGACTATATAGGACCATAAAGGCATTGGCTAAAAATGAGATGAGTCATTTTTTATATGACAAATAAAGAGAATAAAGGCCTATATGCAAATCCCCTATATCGCAGATTACACCAAATTTAAGATCAAAGTAAATCTCCCTAGCTATGTTAATCAACTGTCGCGGCAACATTGCCAGAGAACTGCTATGAGCGGCTGCGGCGAAAAGCCAAAGATTATGGCAACGTTTTCCACTGATTTTTGCATTGACAAAAGAATATGAGTTACCCCATTTGACATTTGCACCAAAACCAAATGCTAATAAGACTTTACGGATCACTCTCAAAATAGCAATTTTTTTAACGGGAATTGTGGGATGAGCCCTGCCCTTTATAAACCTCTCCTCACTCATCACTTACCTGCATGCCATTTTCATGTGCAGACGCTGGCCTCATGTCCACACCGGTTGTTCCACCATCGCTGTGGCTCAGCTGCTGGTATGCCTCCCCTGAACTCTTTCTATACAGCTCCCCTTCCTAGCCTTCTGTCCCTGCTCTTGTTACCCCCTTCCCTCTCCCCTGTTTCCCCTTTGTCTCTATCCTGTCTTTTTGCCTCCCCTGGCTGCTTCTTCCTGTCGTTGCCATCTGTCTCTCCATGTCATTTTCTCTGCTCCTCCTGGCTCCCCTTTCTACCTCCTTTTCCCTTCCCTTCTGCCCCACTTTACCTTTCATGCTTCCCTTTTTTATGCTCTTCCTGCTGTCTTCTGGCCTTCTCTGGCAGGCTTATGGCTGCAGGGACTCCAGCCTCGCTCTGAAGCATCCTGTTGCCTAGCAATGCTCAAATCTCACCCCTTGTGTGATTTCCAAGGCTTCAGTGCCAAATTCAAATTTGAAATACCCACTTCTGTAGTTTTTTAATCCTACTTCTTAATACTATCTCCAATTTCACTTTTCATAAATTACATAACATTCCCTTATCACTTTCTCTTATTTTCTTCTACAAAGTTGCACTAATCACTACTCCTATCTAACTCACTTCTTAAAGAGACAGTACACTATCATAATCCTTACTCCCTTCACACCATGTCCACTGCCAACCTCCATCTTAACCTCTTAATTCCTTCTTAGAAATAAAGGAACAGCACCCCAACTGTATCTCCCATTCACAAGGTTTTATGCTTTTTCTGCCTCTGTCCTCAACCAGATCATCATCACACTTGTCCACCTTCAGCCACATTCACTATCATTACTTAATTCACCATTAAAGTGTCACTAATCACTATGCCTATCTAACTCACTTCTTAAAGAGACAGTTCACTCTTTTAATCATTTTCTCTATTCACACCACATTACCATTCCACTGTCAGTCAGTAACAGCACCCTTACATCAAATTCCCTCATACCTTGCATTTCCAAGGCTCTATGCTTTTTCAGTCTCTGTCCTCAAGCCAGATCATCACTACACTCGTCCACTTTCAGTCATATTCACTATCATTACTTAATTCACTTCCATATTCACTCTCTTATTTCTTTAACTTCCATAAGGATCTCACCGTCCTATTAACTATTACTATTAATTCGCACACACCATATATCGACACCCCATAACACAATTTTCTCCATCAGTGGCCAAGCACCTCATTATCCACCACTGCCACCACCAAGTTGGCCTATGCGTTCCTGAAACCAGGTATCTCACTAGTCAAGACTTCACTCTTGTTGACGATCACTGCACCCATTACATTTTCAAAGACTAGTCGCACTCTACTATCTCACTCACAATCTTTCCAGCCCTGTATTCACTCACCGCACTCTCTAACACTCTACTTCAAAAACCTATTCGGACCCCTTTACTAAGCATCTCCAGCCAGCTTTAGCCACCATTACATTTATTCACTACATCAGTATCGTTCTTACCAGACCTTGCTACAATCCTTTCTCCCAAATAAACAAGACATCAGTTCATGTATTCAAAGCCCTGGGCCACTAAAAAACTACTTCTCCATTCTATCCCATTCTCACTCTAATCACATAAAGTTCCATCATCACCTTCTTTCATTCATTATATGAAGTTGCACTTTTCACTACTCCTACCCAACTAACTTGTTAAAGAGAGATAGTCCACTATTATCATCTACCTCCTTCTGAACACATTACTCATTTCACTGTCATTAATTCAGTATAGCCGCTACCTTGCACCTCGTAAATTCTTACTCCATAGATGTAAAGGAATAGTTCCTCAATCACAAATCTCCTTGTATTACTCATTCCAGGGTTCTGTGCCTTTTCCGTCACTGTCCTCAAGCCAGATTATCATCACGCTTGTCCTTTTTAGGCTATATACACTATCATTACTCATTCACTATTGGTGTCCCCTCACTTCTAAATTATCTCATTTTCATATTTACTGCAAGGACTTCACTATCCCATTCACTATTACTATTCTAGTCACATGTTATACATTGACATAGACACTCCATCATGGAGCTGTTTTTTTAAAGCTTACTTTAAGCTCGTTATTCAACCTTCATCCCCATTCAGAAGCACATTTTGAGACCCTCTTTCAAATAATTTACCTCAAGAAGTTGTTTTTATTTGTTGTTTAGCTGTTCAGTCGCGTCCGACTCTCCGTGACTCCATGGACCACAGCACGCCAGGTTCATCTCTCAGTCACTGCCCCTCTGAGCTCCATCAAGTTCATGTTCATTGCTTAAGTGACCTCATCTATCCATCTCCACCTCTGTCATCCCCTTCTTCTTTTGCCTCCAGACTTTTCTAGGAAATTCTGCTGTCTCATAATATGGCCAAAATGTTTGAGCTTCAGCCTCATGATTATACCTTCTAGTGAACAATTTGTCTTGATTTCCTGAAGTACTGATTTATTGGATATTCTTGCAAGCCAAGGGACTCTAAGCAGTTTTCTCCAACATCACAATTCAAATGCGTAAATTCTAAGTGGCTCAGATTTCTTTATGGTCCAGTTCTCACATGTGTATTTTACTACTGGGAATACCATGAACTGTTTCTATAGTCATACCTATTCAATCTTAAATCAAGTCGCAGATACCAGAGCACATAGCTCCAAGTCGCTAAGCCATCATCGGGCTCTGATCATGCTACTTCCTCTTGACATTCGCAAAGCCATTCTTTAACCTTAGACTATTCTACCCTTTAAACATGGCCCTTACTCATCTCCTATTATGACATAGGAGATAGCAAAATCATTTCCCAAGAAATCTATCTGTGCTAGCGAACTCAAAAGACCCTGTCTAGTCGATCTCAATATTTTCGGCACAGATAGCCTTCCTTCCCAAGTTTCTTCATCTCCTGGAAAATCACCATCAGCGGGAAGCAATCAATCACTCCTTCGACCGTCCCGCACTTAATGCAGAATCTTGGTATTCAATATCCAGCTCCTGCCAGAAAGTCAGAGCTGCATAGGATGCTCCAAGTGTCCAGACCCGCTCAACCTGCCGCTCCTGCTACGCCAGATGACCAATTCACTCAGTTACAGAGTAAAATTGTGTACATAGAGCGATCATTTCTTTAAAGCGTATTCAAATTACAAACGATTTATGACCAGTGTCTTCATGAATGTTTGCCCTCATCTCCACCGGTCAAAATATTTCTTAAAAGTCTGTCACGCATGACTACCCCTTCACTTCCTTCCAGGTTACTCATCACAAGCGACTTATTCCAAAATCTTTACATCCTTTGGCATGATCCTATTGGGCTTAGCATCTCACCGACCCATCACTGCCGCCAAAAAACTGACCGTCCACAGGTTCCTGAGACCAAGCAATTCACAATCTCACCTTCACAAACCAGATATCTCTCTAGACAAGATCTCACTTTTGTTGATGATTATTTGACTCTTACCCGTCAATCTTCACTAAATGATCACACTCCCACTGTCATTACCTACTATCCCACTCACAACCTTTAGTGTCTTGTATCCACTCACCGCACTCTCTATAACACTACACTTCAAAACGTATTTGCAACTCCTTTTCTAAGCATCTCTAGCAAGCCTTTAACCACCACAACCTTCATTCACTACGTCAGAATCGTTCCTAAAAGACTTGGCTACAATCCTTTCTCCTATTCTGAGCACTCATTCCGTATTGGGGCATCCTCGACGACTTCCATAAACAATACGCCAGTGCACGTAATCAAGGCCATAGGCTGCTGGAGCTCTCACTGTTTACATGATACATTCTCAACCAACTAACGGAAGTCCCGTAAGCCTTCCAGCTGATTTTTGGCTCTCTAAGCAGGCCGAGAAAGCGTAGCTTGGGCCACAACACCAGCTACTCAGGGAAAGGGATCCAACCACAAATTATATATATATATATATATATATATATATATATATATATATAAACAAAAAAAAACTCAATCTATATATTCAATCTATAAATACAATTGTAACATCTATTTAATTTAAGCAAATACAAATAATATATGCATATATAAATATAATGCTTTTTTGCTGCAGTTACGGCACTTCATTATATTATTCATGATATTCGAATTGTCTATTGGTCCCTAGAACTGTATCCCCCACAGAAAGCTAGGTTTGATATAATATACTGTGAACACATACTTACTATACTTAAATCTCTTGTGGACAAGGCAGGATTTACGGCTGTGGGCTGAGTGCCATAATACTGCAATTGAAAAGATTAACATAAATGTGTAAGGTAATTAGAAGCTCATATCTGCAACATGATACCCGCATTGGCTGCAAGCTTGACGAGTTGCGGGTTTACGGTGCTATTAAATTAGAACAGGCTGCGAGTTATGGGCTTGACAGGCAAACCCGTAAAACCATTTGTCGCTCGTCGGATGTGCTGCTGTGAACATGATCAATTAGTCTAACTCATAGTTATGAGTTGGGATGGAGCCAAAGGCAAAAGAGATTGTCAGCATTATGTCACTGAAAAATGGAGATGGGATTTGCAAAGTCTTAAAGGGGTTCAATTACAATTTACGATCGGACCCACATACCAGGTGTAATGCAATATTGATTGCAATATTGTTGCAATTTGATAGCATGATTGGAATTGTAGCTGTTACAGGCTTGACAGATCAAAGGATTAACAGCCTCGAGGTTCAACATTGCTCATCTCGTAGGCTTTTTTCGGCCTTGCTCCGTATTAATCCGCAAGTTGTCTGTGGGTTGCTTTAAGAGGCTAATTTAATAGCCTTAAAGGGACATGTAAGTTTCCTGGATTATGCATGCATCTGATAGAGGATAATTATTAGTATATAAAAAAAATGTGTGCATGAAAAAATTCCAAAATAAACTTTTAAACACTTACCTTGTAGTTATCAAAATCTATTGTAATTTCTGACAGTTTCAAATTAAGGTTGACACCCCCTCCATAATTTGTTTTGGCCAATTCGGTTAGATGAAAGATTTGAGACATAGCACTGTTAGTTGCTATGGCAACAGCCCACAGCATAGACAGGAAGCAGGGATGAGTCATATCCCAGCAGTGACTGGGAGGCTGGAAACTGCTCTACTATTGGCTGAGCAAGCAAAAGCAGGTAAATAGTAGGTTAATATTGCTCCCCGGATGCTGCATGCTGATTGGGTGGAGATCAAGAACTTGTGTAGAAACCCCCTGTCGGTGTCGACACAATCATTAGAGGGATTTTTAGCTATTTATAAAAATAAAATGTTTTATGAGATGTGCTGTATACATATTGGCTGTTTTTTGCCTATAGAGTGCAGAAATGTATTAATCCAGCTCACTTAGATATCCCTTTAAGTCTTGCGAGCTATGTTAAGAGCTGCATTTTAACACATAGCCCGAATTTAACAGTAGTGTCATAGATGATGCCAATATTTATATCATATTTGATGTCATAGATGATGTCATGAATGCCATCTGAAAAACTGCAGCAAGATCTGTTATAGTGGCTCACTGGCTACAAAAGCAAACACCAAGCATTTACCAAATAGAAAAAAAAATTGACAATATCCTTAATGGTGAAATGTTTTTATGCTATGTTGGAGCAAGAAGATCAATGTCATAGTATTTAAATTTAACAATATTTTTATATTAATCTTCCTCTTTTATATAAGGCTACAAAAAAATATAGAGTTAGAGGTCATTTAAAACAATTTTCCCCATGTAATGCAGTGCAACATTGTGCTTTTTTGTACTGTTATCTTTTATAGTCTGGATTACTAATTGTTTATGTTTATGGTCTGTATGTGTAAAAAAAACAAATGTTTACAAAAACACATATTAATAGTTTAACCTGTATTGACACATTGAAAAATACAAAACATGGCCTTTCCGGTGAGCTTTGAGAAGAGGGTTAGGAATCACCACCATAGAAAGCTCACTGAATGTGTATACCCTATGAAACACAATTTACATATTTCTTTGATGAAAGGATTAGGCTCTTTCTGCACTTTTGATTCAATGTACCAGACTGGTATAAACACAATGATTTTATCATGAATATCTCATACTTTAATACAAACAAGTTAAGATTAATTGACAAAATGATGTAAATACAGCAAATATATTTATCACTTATAATTTATAAGTCCAAAATATAAACAATTCTGTAAACCTAAAAAGTGTGTTACAATGAGACTTTACAACTTTAATTAATGGGTTATATATATAGCTACATTGGGGAAACCAGCCAGAAACTACACATGCGAATGAACCTCCACCGAAGCTCCATCATAAAGCACCATGGAGTTCTTGTACTCCAGTTGGACACCATTTCACCTAGGAGAATCACTCCATCCAGAACCTCAAAATAAAAGTACTCAGAGGGAATTTCAGAACTATCCAACAGCAGAAAACTTTTGAATTAAAAATGATTCAATTTTTTAATACAAAGGATATGGGCATTAACATTGACTTAGGCTTTCTGGCCCACTATCTTAATGTATTAATGTCTTAATGTCTCACACATTCCACTTACCTCCCCCCCCACTTCTATTACTGTTTTTGTAATCTACATGCTATGCTGAAATATATTGTTCTTTATTTTAATCTGCTGTGTTCTTATCTACAATTTCACAGCAATACTCTGATTATTCAACTGGATTACTGGACACTCACGGCTACCTCACTCTTTATATATATATATATATATATATATATATATATATATATATATATATATAGTTCCCAGCATTGCGGACTTACCAAAAGTTTTTGGTAACGCAATGTTAAAGCTTCTGGCTCCCGCAAGTGAAGCGAGGGCAGCGGTTACAGCCAGGCAATCAGGGCCGAAGATGCTCATTGCACTGGTGGAGATGAGTACCGTAGGAGCTCATCCCTACATCCCGTGGGACAGGCAGTACAGGCAGCAACTGCGAGCCTCGCAAAGTGAGGCGAGACGTTGCAGCCCATAACCTCGAGGCCCGTGGGACTACCTATTTCCTGCCAAGGGAGGACTCGCTCATTGCCTGGCCGCAACCGCTGCCCTCGCTTCTCTTGCGAGAGCCAGAAGTTTTAACATTGCGTTACCAACAACTTTTAATTAAGCCCGCAAAGCTGGGAACTATATATGTGATATACATATATATATATAAATATATATATATATATATATATATATATATATATATATATATAAAGAGTGAGGTAGCCGTGAGCGCCTCTGGCGCTCATCGCTAGGCCCCCAGCCTTGCATTACCCCCAGTGTCTCCTCCCTCTTTTCTCTCATCATCTCCCTTTCCCCCTCTCCAATTAAACCCCCCCTCTACCCTCAATTAACTTCATCAGTTGCTCCTCTCCACCGAGTCTTCAGTGTAGGGACCTGGCATATGCTAATGATGTGACGTCACATGCGCGTCACGTCATTAGCATCTGCCGAGGCCTTAACAAGCTGGAAAACACCCTGTAGACCAGCAGGAGCAACTTGTCAAGATAAGTAAGGGGGGGGGGGGGGGGCTCGCATCACGTCCATTGTCTCCTTCCTCCAAACGGGAGGGGGAAGTACACAGGGAAGGGGGGAAGAGACACAGGAGTGGGGGAAGGGACACAGGCGAGGGGAGGAGAGAGACACAGGGGAGGGGGGAAGAGACAGGGGAGGAGGGAGACACACAGGGGAAGGGGGGAGAGACATGGGAGGGGGTAAGAGACATGGGGGGAGAGACACAGGGGAGGGGGGAAGAAACAAAGGGGAGGGGGGAAAGAGACACAGGGGAGGGGGAAGAGACACAGGTGGGGGAAGAGACATGGGGGTAGAGACACAGGGGAGGGGGGGGAAGAAACACAGGGGAGGGGGGAAGAGACACAGGGGGAGTGATACAGAGGAGGGTGGAAGTACACAGGGGAGGAGGAAATAGACACAGAGAAGGGGGGAGAGACACAGGGGAGGGGGGAAGACACATGGGAGGGGGGAAGAGACACAGGGGGAGTGATACAGAGGAGGGGAGAAGAAACAAGGGGGAGGGGGCAAGAGACATGGGGAGACACAGGGGAGGGGGTAGAGACACAGGGGAGGGGGAAAGATCCAGAGGGGGGGAGAGAAACAGGGGAGGTGAGGAAAGAGACACAGAGGATGGGGAAGAGACACAGGGGAGGGAGATGGGGAAGAGATACAGGGGAGGGGGGAGAGACACAGGTGAGGGGGGAAAAGACACAGGGGAGGGTGGGAAGAGACACGGGGGAGAGACACAGATGGTGGGGAAGAAACAAAGGGGAGTGGGGAAGATACATGGGGAGACACAGGGGAGGGGGGTCGAGACACAGGGGAGGGGGGAAGATCCAGAGGGGGGAGACACACAGGGGAGGGGGGGAAAGACACAGCGGTGGAAAGGAAGAGACACAGGGGAGGGAGATGGGGAAGAGACACAGGGGAGGGGGGAGAGACACAGGGGAGGGGGAGATCCATATGGGGAAGAGACACAGGGGATGGGGGGGGAAGAGACACAGTGGAGGGGGAAAGAGACACAGGGGAGGGGGAGAGACACAGGGAAGGGGGGAAAGAGACACAGTGGAGTGGGGAAGAGACACATGGGAGGAGGGAAATAGACACAGGGAGAGGGGGGAAGAGACACAGGGAGAGCGGGTAAGAGACACAGGGGAGGGGGGGAAGAGCCATAGGGTAGGGGGGACATCCAAAGGGGAGGGGGGAAAAGACACAGGGGGGGGAAGAGACACAGGGGAGGGGGGAAGAGACACAGGGGATGGGGAAAGAGACATAGGTGAGAGAGACGGGGGAAGTGATGCAGGGGAGTGAGAAGGGGGGAAAGAAACACAGGGGAGAGAGATGGGGAAGAGACACAAGGGAGTGAGACAGGGGAAGAGACACAGGGGAGTGAGATGGGGGGAGACACAGGGGATGGAGAGGGGCGGGGAAGAGACACAGGGGAGGGAGACGAGGAGGAGAGACACTGGGGAAGGAGACAGGGGAAGAGACTCAGGGGAGGGAGATGGGGAAAAGACTCACAGGGGAGGGAGACGGGGGAAAGGAATCACAAGGGATGGAGAGGAGGGGGAAAGGGGGCACAGAGGAGGGAGAGGAGGGGGAAAGGAGGCACAGGGGAGAGAGGAGGGATAAAGGAGGCACAGGGGAGAGAGGAGGTGGGAAAGGTGGCACAGGCGACACAAGAGAGTAAGTAGTCATGGGGAGAGGCTTGCGGTGAGTGCCAAAGGTGCTCACATTGGGTGGCAAACAGCATTGCCAGCATTACAATTTTATTTCCGTCATTTTTGATGGGCAAGTCGCTAGTATATATATATATATATATATATATATATATATATATATATACACTGTATATATAAACTACCCATTATCCGGCACCTCTGGTGATTGCCTATTGCCGAATAAGTGTAGTTTCCGGATAATCGAGTCACAAAAACAATGGCCTAAACAACCCTTAAACCTCTCAAAACTCCTCAAAAACCCATTAAATAGCTATTAACAACTAAACTAAGTTATTTTGCAAACAAAAACATATATATATATTTTTTTTTTAATATGCTGGATAATTCCGGATACTTGAGTGGGTAATAGAGACAGGTGCCTGGTGGTTAAGAGTCCCGATGGCTGAATGCCGGACGATCGAGAGTTTACTGTATATATATATATATATATATATATATATATATATATATATATATACATACAATTATAGCAAATGACTATAATGTTTTTTTTACATATGTTGTCATATTCAGCATAGTTTGGGGATTATTAATACTGTAACAATAACAATTCAAGTAAACATACAATTATAAATATATTAACTAATATCATAGCAAGTCAAGTGTGATGTCATCACTAATTTCATGGATTATGTAACTTTTCCCATCATTTTGCAATGTCATGTGTAGCTTCACAGCTCATGTAATTATTTATATCATGTGATATGTTATTAATAATGTCAATATTCAGAATAATCAGAAAAACATTTGCAATGGGAGGGTGGGAGGTTAAAATTGATTTTTCCAGCCATGAGATGAACAGTGCTGTGCTGCACCTTTTACTATAGATATGGACAATGTATTTTTTACTAATACATTTTCTTATTCTTCTTATATTTGTAATTAACTAACTTGTTCTCTTTATTTGAAATAACAAATGAAATTATTTTTTATCAATGTATTCTATTATTTGAAGTACAAAGAAAAGATAAAACAGCTTTTACACGTCTTAAACAACTGATGCATCAACATATATACTTACACATATATTAAAATGCCTTAGTGGTAATCCCAATCGTGGCTCAGGGTTATTTTTCATTACCAAAAGTGGCAACCCCGAGCCATGCTCGGGATCACACGCTTTCCTCCTCCGACGCCGACATCCCAGCGAGTGTAGTGACGAAGGGGGCGGAGCAAGGCGGACTGGCCTCGTCAGCACCCCCTGCGTGTGCCACTTTAACAAGCAGGGGCACTGACACTGTCAGAACGACTGGGCTGTTAAGATCCTGTAAGGTCCTTAAAGAAGCAGAGACAGCACTGTATTTTATCTCTTTAACAATATGAAGAGCAATGTATGCATAGTAAGTATGGCTGGCTAGCTAGTGTTGCAAAAATAAATGTTCAATTATGTAAAAAAATTCTCATGCACAGAGTTGGTTTTGCTGAAAACAAGACCTGCAAATTGAATAAAGTGAGTTATTCTTCTGAAGAGAAGCAGCCTTGTTTTCTGTTTGTGCTTTGATAATTTTAAAAGCTATCATAAAAAGGGCTTCTTACGAACTTAAACATGCATATTGTAAGTTTCATAAACCTTTGATATACCCATTTGTTTCATTTTATAATTGTTTTTGGTTGGTTTTGTTTGGTAAAAGTTAACTTTTTCAAAATAGTTATTTGCAGATAGACAGATAGTGTTCTCCAACAAACTGTCCTTTTTGAAGATTAAACAGTGCAACTACAATTTATTTTTTGAAAATGTGTCTATAAGCCTTTACAGCATGATTTTGTTTAATACTAGGATATTACAAGTGGTTTCTATTTTTGAGCAGAACATTTTCCTTTCGACTCCATATTAATCTAAGTTTTTATAATGTTTAAAACCTAAACAGTGTGTTATTAATAAACCATTTAAACCACACTGAAATTGAATTTATTAAGTAATATGCATTCATATACAATTGATATGTATTGTTTAAGTTGTTAAAAATAAATTCTGCTCTGTGTATTTTCAAAATTGATTGGCTGGGGCTGCTGTCTAATGAAGGTGTATATTTTCTTTTTATTTGACATAAAAGAAGATATTTCACTGCAGATAAAAAGTAAAATTGCCATCTGATGTGGCCATTCTCTGTACCTAAAAGTAAATAAGACAGAGGATAACCCTATGCCCAGCAGTCTTTGACTATACCACTTGCACTGACATGTTGTGCTTATTCTATACTACCTTTTCATAAAGTAGTACTTTCTAACATTACTACCATATGTTTTAGTTTCCAAACTTGAAATCAAGATCTCTTGTTTTTGTATACCTCTTTTAGTGGGTGATAATTCTCTCTAGAACTTATTTATATTTCCTTATAATATTTCCTCTCCTTTCTACCCTGTAAGCTACCATCATTTGCTGCTTAAGGTGAATTTTTGCCAAAGACGGCAATCAAATGTTATTTTGTAGTAGTAAACATGTTATTTTAAAATTTCAGCCATCAGAGTAGTATCATTTACATATTTGAGGTTGGTGATATTTATCCCAGCAATATTAAGTCCAGCTTTGAGATCTCAGATATTTGTAGTTTGTTTCAATGATTATTGCTGACACCAACGAGTGGGCAACTGATTGGTATATGGTCGACCAGTCATCCGGCTCAAGCATTGTGTCTTCCTCCTTCTACCAGACAATGGAGAAGTTGTGTTTAGGGATGGATGAAGGGCAGTTGAGTATATTGGGAGGCATGCAACTCATCTATAAACTCTTCTACCTCACACTATGGATTTGGTTCAATACTCTTCTTCCCCTAGTTCAACTCAAGTTAGCTCAAGCCAAACAACTAGAATCACGATAAAATGCCCTCACTGAGATAAAGAACAATAAGGGAAAGACCAAGCCCGCAATTTATGGGCCAAAACAAAAACATGCAATCATATGTAGCATTTCAGAGCATGATAATGATCAATTAAGTAAGGCCATAACTGCCAATTTAGGAACAGCCCTGGTTTTCCTCAATATGTCAAAACCTCCTCCTAGCCAAGGGAATCCTACGCTCCCTGTATGACATCTTCAATTCTCCCAATAAAAAACAAAAACTTCCCTTCATGGTTAAATGGAAGTCTGATTTAGATCAAGAGTGAGAGGCCAATAAATGGATTGCATCTTGAACCAATCTTTCAAAGGGCACTATAAGCTATAATTTGTTAGAAATCTCTATTAAAGTCCTACAAAGAGCATACTTAACTCCGTTAAGCATTCATAAGATTAAATCCCCAAATAGTAGTAATTGTTTCAGAGTCTGCCAAATCGTGGGTGACTTCATCCACACTTGGTGGAGGTGCCCAATAGTTCAAGATATCTGGAAAAAACAACTCAATTAACCTCTAAAATATTGAATATCCCAATCCTTCCTACAATCGAATCTTTACAACTTAAACACATCTCATAACAAATGATTTCAATGTATAGCTTTAGCTGCTAAAACCAATATAGCTAAAAACTGGAAAGCCCAATCTCTTCACTTCCGTGATATCACTCTTAAACTCAACTTCATAATGGATGATGCACATCTTGACAGACTCCTACCCCTTGTTTTTACAAATATGGGAACCTTGGATAACATCCCCAAATTGCATATCTCTCCCCTAACTCCCTTCCCAATCATCAAGCCCTTAGTCTTGGCGGGGAGCAGGAGTCTGGGGCAGCCTGGACCTTAGTGCTAAGTCAGGAGATTAAGGTAAATCAAACAATTCTAACTGATCCTTTATAATGATCCCTGTATTGTCATCTTGTAAGGAGGACGCTCCTGCGCCACCTTATTCCTTTCCTCCTTTACTTTTCTCTTTTTCTTTTAATATTTACCTTTATTATTTTCTATTTGAATTCACACTGTGTAATTAGTCAGCAGTATTCCCCCCTCATGTATTTATATAAATGGTGGCCTAGGCCTAACTGAATTGATCAATTCATAAAAAAAAAAAAACAATCTCTAATCTGATCTACCCTTGCTAATACCAGGCAAATTTGGTATAGGCAGACTGTATAACTTAAGAATTTAATTAAGAGTGGGGAAATTAACGTTAAAAGGTTAATCAAGTTATTAATTGTTTTTTGTAAATTCAAATATGAATAACAGAAAAAAAAAGAAGACAAACATTTAAGTTCTCTTTCCTTAAGCAATCAGGGAAATGTATACAGGCGGCATCAAATATATGTAATGTATGGCTTAACATGTGATACAAACTGCTGTAATAATATTACCCAATTGGAAAATAAAATAGAAACACAAGATGACAATACTGGGATCATTATAAAGGATCAGTTAGAATTGTTTGATTAAACCGTCATCATTACATCAGTAAAATATGGAGGTTATACATCAATCAATTAGCATTTAGAGGTCCGATTTGCGATCACAAAATGTACAAAATATTAGAAATGAATGGCGATAATGTTCTAGTCCATGTGGGTGGGCTGATATGTATTAACTCATTGATTCCTGAGATTGATATGACACCAAAATTAAACCTAAAAAAAAAAAATTCTAAGATTTACGAGTTTGAAGACTTGTTGTGCAATTAATTCTAATGTCTTTCATTGCTTTCCCCATATTTTAAAGTGCAGTATTGATTTTCTTTATGCATTTACAGTGCTACAAACAGATGTTTAACCCCCCCTTGTGAGTCCTATCTGGTACCTGTTGGATTTTCTTCTACATTTGCCATTTACAGGTGTGAAAACATTTGCAGGCTTGAGGAATTCTAGCAATTGAATAGCAATTAGCGATTTTAGAAATTTTTACTTTTGCTTGCATGAAAGATCAAAGGCTTAGATAGGTTGTAAGTTGCAAGTTGATAACCACAGGAATGTTCAGCCTGTAACCCATAGACCGTTTGCAGCTCACTAAAAGATGCCAATTGAATAGCAAATTAGTTTAAGGGCTACATTACGGGCTCCAGTAACCAACAATTTCTCAATTGAATAGGGGCCAAAGACAGGGCTCTCCATTATTTGCAATGTGTCAATTTTGTTTTGCCTTTTATATTGATGTGTTACAAATAAAGATAATAATAATAATAATAATAATAATAATGTGTGCAGAAACCAAATAATAAAGATTGTTCAGGTTGTGGCACCCACTTTTCCACAGTCCCTTTTTTATCTTTATTCCCTTTCTCTTCTTTCTTTTCTAAGTTAGTGTGAATTGTGGTGATGCTACATGTTATAATATTGGATTTATCTATGTAATAAGAAACAAACACTTACCTAAAGGTTTAGCTTATTTAAGGCTCAGGATAGCCTTATGTTTATCCAAGGTATGCCTACATTCACTCACTAGTTTTGATCCTGCCATATCTACTGGAAGGTTCTTTAAATTATCTACTTCCATTTCTGTAATGTAGTCCTTTCTTACACCCCCCCCCCCCCACATAAATTTGCTGCAATCTAATCTGGACTGAAAAAAGGCCCAGGGCCAAGTAATGGTGAGGAGAGAGGGGAAGGGAGGGTGGGGCGCTGGAGAACATGTGTATTAACCTGGTAATTTGTGGTCGGGCCCCCTCTCCTTGTGCAGCTGAGTTGTACCAGGTGCTGCGCCCTATTCTGGATGTGGTGCTGTGGCATGCCAGGTGCTGCGATCTAATCTGGCTGGAAAAATTACCCAGGTCTGAGTGATGGTGAGGAGAGAGGGGAAGGGAGGGTGGGGCGCTGGAGAACGTGTGCACAGGTAGCTGCGAGTATGGAGTTTAAGTAGGGTGGAGGGAGAGGGGACTCTCCTACAAATCCAGGTATATTAACCTGGTAATTTGTGGTTGGGCCCCCTCTCGACGTGCAGCTAAGTTATGCCAGGTGCTGCGCCCTATTCTGGCCTGTGGTGCTGTGGTATGCCAGGTGCTGCAATCTAATCTGGCCAGAAAAAAAGGTCAAAAAGTTAAAAAAGCACCTAATGGTTTAATTGAGAATGCGGAGGGTGGGCGTTGGATTGTGGTCGATGTAATGATGACGTTTCGGAGAATGGAGACTGGGCATGTGGAATCGTTGTGCGATAGAACGTGATGGTGACAGGAGTTGTGCTGGTCTTGGTCGAGCGTAGGGTAAGGGAGCAGGTGTTTTATTTGAATGATATGACGTTTTTAGTCTCAAGTAACAGGCTTGGCTAGGAGAGGTGGTTAACTTGCTTGGATTAAAAGCCATTGAATGCTAGTGTAGCGGCTGCTCGAATAGTGAGGGAAGTGCTGGGGCTAAAAGGATCGTGAGTGAGATAGGCGATAAGTTGTTTGAATATATCTCCTGTGATGGGTGTCTGGAAGTATCTAGTACGTGGGCTTCCATAGAGAGGCCTTTGAGGAGGTGTTTTACGTGAGGGGAGCTTAAGAGGTGAGTTAGGTGTGAAGACTGCTTAATAGACATGGGCGATAGTAAGGGGCGAGACTTGAGGGAAGTAGGCAAATAGAATTGTTGGAGTTGGTGATGGAGGGAAATATTGTTCACAAGTAAATGTGGTAGTAATATGAAATCTAGGAGAGGTAAGGTTGGACCAAAGAGCTAAGCAATGAATGGTGAAGTAATCAGTTGAGGCAAGTGTAGGAAGAGGAATGCGGTAAACGATTATTGGATTTGAGGAAACAGGTGGCGAACCTGGTGGTATTGAAAGTAGTTATTGATGATGAATGAGGCATGAATGAATGCAGGATGAGAGGTAGCCAATTGGTTGGGATAGGTAATTGAGTAGAATTGCTAGTGTATGGATCAGTGGCGGTGTTTGTCTACGGAATACTTGGGGTTGGAGTGATTGATAATGAGTGGTGTGGATTGAGGCTGACGTTTGCTGGTTGGATGGACTATTAATGAATGGGTAGGTGTCATGTGACAATCATAATGTTAGCGGGTGGCTTCGAAGCCTGGTTGGAAGAAGTGGAATGAGGAATTGAATAATAATGAGGACACTTATGAGATGGGCTTCAGTGGTGTTTGGAGAAAAGGTCTGGTGGTCGTGGCTGAAACTAGTAGAGATGTTTTAACCATGGTTTAAGACATAGACAGCGGGGAAGGGCATTCAATTAAGTGCTTGACTCATGGTGTACTGAGGCATAGTTTGAAAGGGTCAGATGGTGAGCGGAGATATGGCACGTGCTAGCTGGCATTGATAGTAAAGCTGCAGAAGGAAGAACGACTGAGAGCTTGTGTGGGAATGCACATCACTGGGTATGTGATGACTAGCAAGGTTGATCTATAAGGACGTGGCAGGAATGCTAATCTGAAGGTGGAAATCTTGGAACTGAGTGAAAGGTGAGAAGATAGAGTGATCGAATGGAGGAGATCGTAGGGAGTGAATGAGGTCATCTGCATTAAAGTTGATGTGTCAAGTGACAAACCCTGTGAATAATGGAATGGGTTACCAGAGCGGAGGGTTTGAAACCTGCGGAAGGGGTTGGAGAGACGGAAGAAAGCAGTTATGGTAGTATCAATGATAAATACGAATGAGAGGCAGTAAATATGTGTACACGAACGTGTCGGGTAGGTCGAGGACAGTAAGAAATAGATAAGTAGTGGATCTAAGAAAGAAATGTGGGATTACCTGCAGAGTAGCTGCAGAGGGGTAGCGGTTGTGCCTAGCGAAGACTGATTAGGGGTTTGAAAGTATGATGAAGCCTAGAGAGGGCAAGTGCGACTATGAAAGCGTGATTGAGGTGGAGCCTAGCAAATGGCCGGTGTGGCTTGCGAGTGCGGTTGAGGCTAGCGAATGGGACTATGAAAGCACGATTGAGGCGGTGCCTATTGAATGCAGTAAAGGATTTATAGAGGCTTCAGAAGTGGTGCCCACAGAGGGCTGAGAAGCGAGTGTAAGGAGGGCAGACGTTTAGCAGATCGGTATCAATGTTGAATACGAATGAGAGATAGCAAATATGTGTACGTGAACGTGTAGGGTTGGTCGGAATACACTATGGAATTGATAGATAGAGGCTCTAAGAAAGAAATGTGGGATTACCTGAAGAGTGACTGCGGATCGGTGGCAGTGGTGCCTAGTGAAGGCTGATGAGGGGCTTGCGAGTATGATGAAGCCTAGCGAAAGCAAGTGCAACTATGAAAGCGTGATTGAGATGGAGCCTAGTGAAGGCTGATGTGGTTTGCGAGTGTGGTTGGGCTTAGGGAATGGGACTATGAAAGCATGTTTCAGGCGGTGTCTCGCGAAGGCAGTAAAAAATGTATGGAGGCATCGGTAGTGGTGCCCACAGAGGGCTGAGTAGAGAGTGTAAGGAGGGCAGATGTTCTGTAGATCTGGGCCAGAAACTACATAAAGTGTGGGGAAGCCGAAGTGCTACATTGGATGCGGACAAGGGCTTAGACAAGCAGGTTCAGGCCCAGACCAATGGTAGGGAAGCACAAGGAGGACTGGTTAGCTTACCTCGAGAGGGACCATCGCTCCCCAGCAATGAGATTACCCTTTCATGCAGGCTTGACAATGAGGAATGAGGTATGACCGTGAGGGTGAGACGATGGATGAAGTGGTGATAAGCGAGGATTAGTGAAGCAAATGTATGTAGTTACGAGGTGATGAGAATGTAAGAGAGAACGGTAATAGGCCTGGCGTGCAAGGCAGTATAAATAATTGAGGGCGGCGTCGAAGCCAGATACGAGTGTAAGTGAGACATGGCGATAAGATGACAGGTATGTGGGGTAGATGCAGAGAGAGTGAAAAGTGTTAAGGACGGAGCCTGGTGAAACGAAAATGGGCACATTCGGTAACAATGACAGATCTGAGAGAAAGTAAGGGAGATGGTGAGAGGAGAGTGCGGATAAAGGGATTGAGGCCAAAAGAAAGGGTAAGGGATGAATTGAAGTATGAGAGAAAACCTGGGTAAAGGAAAAAGGCGAGAGAAGAAGGTGAATTGAGCAAGTTACTCAGGAGAGCGTGAATGAAGGGCTGCGTAGTGGAAGGTAGGTAAAGCAAATAAGGAGAGGGAGAGAGATGGTTTAATTCGGTTCGATGAATACTAAGTGAGCGAAGCAGGGTTGGCAAGATTGGATGAAGATCCGGCCGGTGAAGATGCGGCGACAGAAATAAATAGTTTGGCGTCAGATTACGAGGGGTCTAATATGTGATAAAAGGGATTGAGGCCTAAGAAATGGTCAGGGATGATTTGCGGTATGAAAGAAAACTCGGATAAAGGAAAAAGGTGAGAGAGGAAGGTGAATTACGCAAGTTACAAAGAGAGCGTGAATGAAGGACTGCTTATAGTGGTAGGTGTGAATAAAGGTTGGGTATAAGTGGAGAATGAGGTATGTAAAAGGTAATAAGGAGAGGGAGAGAAGAAAGAGAAATTCAGATTTGATGAAAATTGAAAAAGGAAGGAAGGGTTAATGGAAGGTTGATGTTAGCAAAAGGGTGAGGGATGAGGAGAGATACGCAAGTAAAATCCAGATTACTAGAATACTGTGAAAGAGAAAATTTAATGAATGAAGAAGCTTGGCCTAGGGGAAATTAAGTGGTGGATTGAGTAAGTTGTGAAGGACAGTGAGAATGAAAAGCGGTATAGCGAGGTAGTGTTGGATAAGGTTCGGGTATGAGGAGCACAAGGTATGTAAGAAGCTAAAATAAGGAGAGGGAGAGCAAGGGTTAAAATACAGAATTGAAAGAAATTTTAAAAGGAAAGGAGCGGAAGGGAGTTAATTGAAATGGCATGGTATGATTAGAGTAAAGGATGTGGGTGCTTGGTGTACTGAGGGAAATATGAGACATTATTGTGAAGGGAAATATGCAGTAATGCAGTGCAGATAGGCTGTGATGTGCTGCCAAAGCCTGTATGCTGCTGAGGTGGCTGAGAAGGAAGCAGGAGATGTGAGGTAATGCAGTACAGATAGGCTGGGATGTACTGGCAAAGCCTGTATGCTGCTGATCTGGGAAATAAGCAGGAAATGCGAAAATGAAAGTAAAGCCGAGATCTCGCGAGACATCTCGCGTGTCAATGTTCCTGTACAGTGTGAAGACACAGGTATCATGTTGAGAAAGGGAGGGAATGGGAAAGGCAGCAGTAGGAACCAAGGTAAGGGAGGAAAGAGTAGAGAGACAGAAATGCTGGAGAACGTGTGCAGAGGTAGGTGTGTGCTTGGGGTTTAAGTAGGGTGGAGGGAGAGGGGTCCTCCCACAAACCCAGGTGTGTTAACCTGGTAATATATATCACATACTATAAATGTCGAACTACGAGACATCGTCACGCTCCACGTGGTGCATACAACTTAGGCGATGTGCGAAGAAGGTGCTCATCACCTGTGAGCCTTGCATAGCAAGGCTAGACATTAAGGCACTAAAACTCGCAGCACTTGGGCGATGAGGGCCAAAGGCGCTCAGTGCCTGCGAGCCTTGCGAAGTGAGGCCAGCAGTGGAGGCAATGAAACACACAGAACTTAGCCAGAAAGGATCGCCAAAGGAGTTCCGAACCCCAATTGAAACACGCGGGAGATAGCCTCCAAACACTTAAGAAACGTGGGATCGCCTTAGGCTGCAAGGAATTGACAAACGCAGGACTAAGAAAAAAAAAATACGAGATGCGGGATGGCCTAACCGCGCAAAGCAAAAAACACACAAAATGCAAACAAAATACAACCATAATATCACACACAGCACAGGGGAACAGCCAGGATATCTGGGAGTGAGGTGGAACGCGAATTTAAGATGATTTTGCAGAGTTTCGGCTCTTGAAAATCGACCAGGGGGAGAAAAAAAATGTCGGCCAAACAAAATGAAAACAAGGCTACACGATCCCGGACCGCGCAAAGCACCGCCAACCACATACCACTTTCACCCAGGAATGTACGAGGTACAAAATACACTATTACTAAGGACGGCAAATGCTTGCGAACCACATAGTACATAGACAAACGACGCAATTTTACAAACCTAACTTGCAACTAACAACATTACGCATCTTAAGTAGCCCTTTACACAAATAAACCAACGGTTTGCCCTCGGGCACGCAGCCTATTGCTAGTGATGTCGCAAAAATAAAATTTTCAGTTTGCGAATCGCGAACGCAAACCGCCGCAAATGTCCGCGAACCGGCGAACCGCCATAGACTTCAATGGGCAGCCGAATTTTAAAACCCACAGAGACTCTTTCTGGCCACAATAGTGATGGGAAAGTTGTTTCAATGGGACTAACACCTGGACTGTGGCATGCCGGAGGGGGATCCATGGCAAAACTCCCACGGAAAATTACATAGTTGATGCAGAGTCTGGTTTTAAGCCATAAAGGGCAAAAATTACCTAACATTCCTAAATTGTTTGGAATAACGTGCTTTAAAACATCAGGTATGATGTTGTATCGATCAGGTAGTGTAAGGGTTAGGCCCGCTTCACAGTGACAGACCAAACTCCCCGTTTAACGCACCGCAAACAACCGCAAACAGTCCATTTGACAACCGCAAACTCCCCATTTGCACAAGGTTGGATACCAAGCTAGCCATGTCCCGTTCCTTGTCCTCACTGATGTCATTGAAGGTCTCTTCCTCCACCCAGCCACCAAGGGTCCCCGAAAGGTGACAACAAGCCCCCTGGGAAGCCTGCTGTGTTTGGTCTTCCACCTCCTCAAAGCCACCTTCCTCCTCTGACTCTTCTTCTTCAGACTCCTCTCACTGCATTGCCTCTCTCTGCATTGTTATAAGGTGTGTTAAGTAGCACTACTCTTATCAGTTTAATACCTGTTACAGCACATATCAGGGGGCATGTATAAGGCCTGGATTTTTAGAACCAGGAGATGGAAAAAGATGCTTTGTTGGTTTTATCACTTCAATTTTGGGGCACGCACGTGCAATCAAAGGTGCCACCAGATAGGAGTGGCATGTTTGTAAGTAGTACTCTTATCAGTTTAATACTTGTTACGTCACCTATCAGGGGGCGTGTATAAGGCCTGGATTTTTAGAACCGGGAGATGGAAAAAGATGCTTTGTTGGTCGTATCACTTCAATTTTGGGGCACGGCACGTGCAATCAAAGGTGCCACCAGATAAGAGTAGTACTTATAAACACACCACTCCTATCTGGTGGCACCTTTGATTGCACGTGCCGTGCCCCAAAATTGAAGTGATACGACCAACAAAGCATCTTTTTCCATCTCCCGGTTATAAACATCCAGGCCTTATAAACGCCCCCTGATAGGTGACGTAACAAGTATTAAACTGATAAGAGTAGTACTTACAAACACGCCACTCCTATCTAGTGGCACCTTTGATTGCACGTGCCGTGCCTCAAAATTGAAGTGATACGACCAACAAAGCATCTTTTTCCATCTCCCGGTTCTAAAAATCCAGGCCTTATACACGCCACCTGATAGGTGACGTAACAAGTATTAAACTGATAAGAGTAGTACTTACAAACACGCCACTCCTATCAGGTGGCGTGTATAAGGCCTGGATTTTTAGAACCGGGAGATGGAAAAAGATGCTTTGTTGGTCGTATCACTTCAATTGTGGGGCACTTTGTGACATTAGCTTCTTACACTCAAACATGTCCTTTACAGGCACCTGACTATGGGCAGATGAGCAGGAACTGCTCAAGGCGAGAGACGCAGTGGCGGATGGTTGAGATCGGGCAAGGAGGACAGCAGTGGTTGATGTGGCTGATGATGCTGGACCAGGAGGAGGATGGCGGCTTTGAGTTTGTTTGCTGCTTGTACTCATGTGTTGGTCTGGAGTCACCCAAACATTAGGTCTCAACCTGTAGAGGATAAGGGAACCAGGCTACTCTAGACCTCATTCATCATTACAGGTTTTGACAGATTGGTACTATGCGTGCAAGCTACTGTGACAACAGATATGAGTGGCACTGTGCACTTGCAGAAGTTGGCAGAGTAGACGCTGTAGGTCTGACACACACGCTTGCAGACAACTAACTGCTATGTAATCTATTACAGTAGAATTTTTTTTTTGTTTTAAATGTACACTACTGTTACACCAGATATGAGTGGTGTGTTAGGTAGTACTACTCCTATCAGTTTAATTCCTGTTATGTGCCTTTTTTTTGGGTTTGGTTGTTGAAGCCACAGTGCAGCACCAGAGGCCAGAAAAATTAGGCATGTACACATGCCTGAAAAATTAGGTATTGTTGATCTTGCAGCGAGCAGAGAAGAAGATAGGCCTGATTCAACGCCCCAGCCCCGCATAACCACATTCAGAGATTAAGGGGGGGTCCTGAGAAGGCCACGGGCCAGAGATATAAAGGGGGGCCATCCCAAATAAGCACACAAGCGGGGACAAAGGTAGTGAAGGGGACATAGAGGCCCATGGACTGACGGTCGCCATCTTGGCAGGAAAAGGGCCCAGCAATTAAGCCAAACTGACCCAACACAGGCAGCTACTTGAGTCAAACGCTGTACCATTACACCTTAATAAAGCTGAAACATGCAGCAGCAGGGATTCTAAACGGCCACACGGGGACAAGGAGGCTAACAGCCCCCACAGTCTCTGCATCACTCTTTTTAACAGATAACCCAAGGGGCTAACCAGGGACCTTGCCCACATAAAAAAACAGAATTTTATTGGAGGAATTATTAGTGTCTTTACCCCCCAAGAGAGGACATAATATACGGTATCTTTAGACTACCTGATGGCCAAACCTCCTTTAGCCCCAATGCTATCCAAGAAACATTTCAAAACTTCTATCAGACCATATATTCATCCCAATCCCGCTGCAACGGATCTGACATAGAGTCCTTCCTACTACAGCAAGAAGTCCACAAAATACCTGTACCTCAATTGGATAGCTTGAACCTAGACATATCCCAAGAGGAAGTTAAATCTACAATCCAAGATCTTAAATTTGGCAAGTCCCCAGGGCCAGGCAGTTTTACTCATCTGTACTATAAGAAATTTGAGCTCTTTCTTACCCCCGCACCTAACATCTTTGTTTAACGCTATACTAAATGGAGAAACTATGCCCCCTTAATTGAATCAGGCCGACCTCATAGTCTTTCCAAAAGAGGGTAGGGACCCTTTCTACCCCTATAAATGTGGATGTCAAGATCCTAGCTAAAATTATGCCCAAACGAATATCTAACTTTTTACTGGACTAAATACACAAGGACCAAACGGGGTTCATTCCTTTCAGGGAGGCAGGAGATAATGTTAGGAGGGTTCTAAACGCCCAGTTCTTGGCTCAACACTATAACAACCCAGTTTGCCCTCTAGCCCTAGACATAGAGAAGGCTTTTGATACGGTGGAATGGCCATATATGTACAAAATGCTAGATAAGTTTGGATTTGAGGGACGCTTTCTCAACCTGCTCAGAAGGTACTACGACTCACCAGTAGCTAACTTAAAGATACCAGGGGACCATAAGGCCAAAATCCAAGTACAGAGAGGGACCAGGCAGGGATGCCCACTCTCCCCACTGCTCTTTGCTCTTGCCATTGAAACCCTAGCACAGGCAATCAGAACCAACCATGCCATCCAGGGGGTTCAAGTAGGACACCATCAGTTTAAGTGTTCACTTTTCGCGGACGATATGATTTGCACCCCGACCAAGCCCCTTCTCTCTATACCAGCACTCATGTCCACTATAAAAGACTTCAGCTAAATCTCGGGCCTCCAATCCTTGCAAAAGGATATTTCTCTTTCAATGGAATCCTGCTTACTGGGGATACACATAAAAAAACTTATCTCAATCCTAGAACAAGCTATTCCAATTAATGGCTTTAGCATTCAAAATACACATAGCTACCCGGGCCCGGATGGATTTACAAATCTCTATTACCAAACTTTTATAGACTTGTTAATACCCCACTTATCCACACTTTTCAATCAAATTTAGTAGGCTCTCCCATGCCACAAGAACTAAACCATGCAAGTATGATATGTTTCAAGAAAGAACGATGAGACCCATTAGAACTTAAAAATTACTGCCCCATATCACTCCTAAACGGGGATATAAAAATTTTGGCCAAATTAATGGCAAACAGGATTTCGTGATTTCTCCCCTCCATAATCCAAAAAGACCAAACAGGGTTTATCCCCCATAGACAAACGGGGGACAATATCAGACAGACACAAAATTTAATCTCATGGTTATCCCTACATCAAATACCCACATGCCTTTTGGCGTTAGGTATAGAAAAGGCCTTTGATACGTTGGAATGGCCTTATTTAAAAGCAGTATTACAGAAATTTGGGTTTGCAGGCAAATTTATGAACTTGATAGATACATACTACAAATCCCCGTCAGCCAGATTAATACTCCCGGGAGATCGCTTACAACACATAAAGATTGAAAGGGGAAAAAAATAATTTTTAGATTTATTTGGAATCATAAAGCCCAGAGGATCTCAAAAAATAATATGTATAGACCAAAAGGGAAAGGGGGCCTATCGTGCCCGAATCTCAAACTGTATTACAAGGCAGCGCAGCTGGCTTTCATTCCTCTGGCGCATTCTCCCACACATCAGCCGCTCTGGGTATTTATGGAAAATGTAAGCATGTCACCTTATACATGGGATACAGTAATATGGATTCCAGGCCTGTATACTTTTTTGAGAAACTTGAAAAACCCATTGATTAAGCACTCATTAAAAATATGGACGGAGATGAACTGGACACAAAAACTGGACACTCGGGTATCAGATCTTACCCCTATCGTACCCAATCCCCCCTTTAAGATACATCTTCCAGAAAGCTCTCTCAGTTGGTGGAAGTCTCAGAACCTACTAAGGGTTGGTCCATGGTGGCATGACGACAAAATAATGACCTTTGAGTGGGTGAGAGATAGATACAATTTACCCCTGGCTGAACACTATAATTTTTGCAGGATACATCATTTTATATATACGATAAGTGGTAGGGGAACCCCCCAAAGAAACACCTGGCTACTCAAAAAATGTAGGGATTCCCCCTTTCAGCCTGGTATTATTAGCCTCATGTATGAACAATTTAATGAAAACTCATGGGCAAACAAACCAGACTATACCAAAGCCTGGGAGAGGGATTTGGGCACCTAGTTGGCAGATAGCACATGGGATAAAAGTTGGCAAGGCTTAAGTAGGGGATCTTTAAATTATAGTCTGCTTGAGACTTCAATAAAGGTCCTACACAGGACATATATTATTCCTTTTAAGCTAATAAATGGGATCCAAAACGGAGCAGCTCATGTTTTAGGAACAGTGGTAATGAGGCAACATTTATTCATATCTGGTGGGAGTGTTCGGCAGTCATAAGACTATGGGAAGAAACATGCTTACTAGCTTCTAAAATGTTTAAGATTGACCTAATAAAATATTTTTTGAAAGAAAAAATACACATAGCTAGTAGTTGGAAACCCCCAAATTAAAACTTTCAGTAATTAATAAAAAAAATCAATTATTTACTGCTCAACGAGAGATTTAACCATGTAGTCTTGGATAGAATCACCCAGTCTTAGACAATTTGGGATCCCTGGATAACATCCCCATTTAGTGCCTCCCTAATATAATAAAACATTTGTTAATGGTTGAAGCGACTCGGGGGGAAAGACCGGAGTGGGGGAGCCCTGGAGGAGACCCTTCAGAAGCAACCGGCGGCAAAATCATCCGAGGAAAGGAGAGGTCGCCTACTGAAACCTGCCCTAGGGTAACCCAAGGGCAATTGAGCAGGTTAGATATTGTAAATAAGAAGCTACTGCTGGAGTGATGATAGATAATAGGACTTTGGTGTTAACTGCTGATATACTCTTTACTATTGTATGTTTTACCAAGGTGTCTCTTAAAAATTTCAATCACAGTAAAAAAAAAGAAAATGTATTAACCAAAAAAGTAAAAAAAAGAAGGCCTAGCCACCTAATTTTAACAAAATGTCTTCATTGTAAATATGTATTTTTGCACAACTGTTGTGTTATGCAAGACTGTTCAATATGCTTTCTTTTCCATTACATGCCGTACGCCTTCTGACATAAAAATTTAAATTCAAAAATTAGATATTGTTGCAGCCGCTGCTGTTGCAGCGGACAGAAAAATTTACCTTTGTTCCCCAGGCAGAAAGTGCCATAAAACATTGCCTCTTCTTGAACCCTAATTGGTGGCGGATAATTCACGCAAGTCATCCGGCATTCACAGATAACATACAGCAGCGTGTGGACCATTTATAGCCGAAGACAGCTCATCTCATCAGGCCTTTTTCAGTCGAATGTATCGCCCAGTGTCAGTCCCTTCGGGATCCATCCCTCATTCATCTTTATAAAGGTGAGGCAATCTAGACTTTTTTGCTCTAGGCGACTTCTCTTCTCGGTGACAAAACCTCCTGCTGCACTGAAGGTCCTTTCTGACAGGACACTTAAAGCGGGGCAGGCCAGAAGTTCAATTGCAAATTGGGATAGCTCAGGCCACAGGTCTAGCCTGCATACCCAGTAGTCAAGGGGTTCATTGCTCCTCAGAGTGTCGATATCTGCAGTTAAGGGGAGGTAGTCTGCTACCTGTCGGTCAAGTCGTTCTCTGAGGGTGGATCCCGAAGGGCTGATGCGATGCAAAGGACTGAAAAAGGTCTGCATGTCCTCCATCAACAACACGTCTTTTAAACGTCCTGTCCTTGCCAGCGTGGTCGTGGGAGGTGGATTACTTTCACCTCTTCCCCTGTTATATTGCCCTTGTGCTGTGACATCACCCTTATATGCTGTGTAAAGCATACTTGTTAATTTCTTTTGGACCTGCTGCATCCTTTCTGACTTGCAGTAATTTGGTAACAAATCAGGCACTTTCTGCTTATACCGGGGGTCTAGTAGCGTGCACACCCAGTACAGGTCGTTCCCCTTTAGCCTTTTTATACGAGGGTCCTGCGACAGGCACGACAGCATGAAAGACCCCATTTGCACAAGGTTGGATGCCGAGCTAGTCATGTCCCGTTCCTCGCCCTCAGTGATCTCACTGAAGATATGTTCTTCCCCCCAGCCACGTACAACACCACGGGTACCAGATAGGTGACAACGAGCACCCTGGGATGACTGTTGTGATTGGTCTTCCTCCTCCCCCTCAACGCCACATTCCTCCTCTGACTCCTCTTCCTCACAATCCTCTTCCAGCGTTGCCGCAGGTCCAGCAAGCGAAGCTGATAAGGCTGTTTCTGGTGGTGATGGTGACCACAACTCTTCCTCTTCCTCGTCACGCTCATCTACGGCCTGATCCAGCACTCTTCGTAGGGCACGCTCCAGGAATAAAAAAATTGGTATGATGTCGCTGATGGTGCCTTCGGTGCGACTGACAAGGTTTGTCACCTCCTCAAAAGGACGCATGAGCCTACAGGCATTGCGCATGAGCGTCCAGTAACGTGGCAAAAAAATCCCCAGCTCCGCAGAGGCTGTCCTAGCACCCCGGTCATACAAATATTTGTTAATGGCTTTTTCTTGTTGGAGCAGGCGGTCGAACATTAGGAGTGTTGAATTCCAACGTGTGGGGCTGTCACAAATCAAGCGCCTCACTGGCATGTTGTTTCGCCGCTGGATATCTGAAAAGTGCGCCATGGCCGTGTAGGAACGCCTGAAATGGGCACACACCTTTCTGGCCTGCTTCAGGATGTCCTGTAAGCCTGGATACTTATGGACAAAGCGTTGTACGATCAGATTACACACATGTGCCATGCACAGCACATGCGTCAACTTGCCCAAATTCAATGCCGCCAACAAATTTCTTCCGTTGTCACAAACCACTTTGCCAATCTCTAGTTGGTGCGGAATCAGCCATTGATCCACCTGTGCGTTCAGGGCGGACAGGAGTGCTGGCTCGTGTGACTCTCTGCTTTGAGGCAAGTCAACCCCAAGACGGCATGACACTGCCGTATCCGGGATGTGGAATAATATCTGGGGACCTGGGGGGGTGCTGTTGATGTGGAGGAAGACGCAGCAGCAGAAGAGGACTCAGCTGAGGAGGTTATGGAAGAGGATGGAGTAGGAGGAGTAGAGGAGGTGGCAGCAGGCCTGCCTGCAAGTCGTGGCGGTGTCACCAACTCCTCTGCAGAGCCACGCATTCCATGCTTGGCAGGCGTCCTCAGGTTTGCCCAATGCGCAGTGTAGGTGATATACCTGCCCTGACCATGCTTTGCAGACCAGGTATCAGTGGTCAGATGGACCCTTGCCCCAACACTGTGTGCCAGAGATGCCATTACTTTCTTTTGCACAATCGAGTACAGGTTGGGGATTGCCTTTTGGGCAAAGAAATTTCGGCCAGGTACCTTCCACTGCAGTATCCTAATAGCTAAAAAAATTTTGAACGCCTCAGACTCCACCAGCTTGTATGGTAAAAGCTGGCGGGCTAAGAGTTCAGACAAGCCAGCTGTCAGACGCCAGGCAATGGGGTGACTTTGTGGCATTGGCTTCTTACGCTCAAACATGCCCTTGACAGACACCTGACTGTGGGGAGATGAGCAGGAACAGCAAGAGGCGAGAGACAGAGTGGTGAAGATTTGAGAGGGGGCAAGGAGGACAGCAGTGGTTAATGTGGATGAAGATGCTGGACCAGGAGGAGGATGGCGGCTTTGAGTTTGTGTGCTGCTTGTACTCATGTGTTGATCCCATTGGCGTTTGTGATGTGACATCATGTGCCTTTGCAAAGCAGTTGTACCTAGGTGGGTGTTGGACTTCCCACGACTTAGTTTCTTTTGGCACAGGTTGCAAATGGCATCACTGTTGTCAGAGGCAGACACACAAAAAAAATGCCACACTGCTAAGCTCTGCGGTGACGGCATTCTGGTGGTGGCAACAGCATGCGTTGATTGGCATGCTTTCTGGCTGACCCCGGGTGCTGATGCATGCTGTCTGACTGTGCCATTAGCTCGTTGCGATGACCTCCCTCTACTTCCAACTCGTCTCCTCCTCCTCTCTGTCTCCCCATCTGAACTTTCCCCCTGTTCTTCTTCTCTTCTAGCGGGCACCCACGTGACATCCACGGACGCATCGTCATCATCATCACCCGCCTCACTTGTATATGACAACTGAACAAAGGAAGCAGCAGCGGGTACATCATCATCATCATCATCACATCGTACGTACATGTGTGTAATGCTGCCTGACTGAGACATATCCCTGTTATCTACATTCTCTGGCAATAATGGTTGCGCATCACTCATTTCTTCAAACTGATGTGTAAATAACTCTTCTGACTGATCAATTGAATTGGCTGTGGTACTAGTGTTGGTGGTGGCGGCAGGCGGGTGAGTGGTAACTTGAGAGGTGCCCGAAGCTAAGCTGGAGGAGGATGGTGCGTCAATGTTCCAAGCAGAAGCTGTAGAAGACTGGGTGTCCTGTGTTAGCCAGTCAACTACGTCCTCTGAACTTTTCAAGTTCAGGGTAACTGGCCTCTGAACACTGGGCATTATTGTAGGGCCAAAGGGAATCACAGCACCACGACCACGACGGCCTCTGCGGGGTGTCTTGCCTCTGCCTGTCATTTTTTTTTAAATGTGGACTGTTGGTACCCCAAATAGATTGGATTGGTTGAACCTGGCACAGTACTAGTAAGCAAGACACACACTATGGGTAGCGGTCAAGCAAATGAACTTTGATTGACGGTCAGGCAAATGCACTTAGATTTAAGAAAATAAAAGTTTGGATTTTTTAAATGTGGACTGTTGGTACCCCAAATAGATTGGATTGGTTGAACGTGGCACAGTGTATTTTAAAATGATGAGAAAACATGTTCTGTAAACTAAATAAAAATCATTTTAGGAGGTTGAGAGATAAAGAAACCGGATAGGGGGATACCGAGCATAGCACACCATCTACAGCCCACTGGGAGACAAACTCATCCATTCCCCCAGTGGACAAAGCCAGGTGGTACTCTGCCCGGATACGGGAGCGCACCAGCACCCGGAACATGGCCTCAGGTGACAAGGGAACCCCCCCTATCAAACACTGCTTCCTGGACTTATATATAGCCAATTTGGCTAATGCCAGGAGCAGGTTGACGAGGAGGTCCCTGGCCTTATTGCCCCGGGACACTGGGCGCCCAAAAATAAAAATGTGAGGGGAGAAATGCAGCCAGAACTGCAGGAGGAGGCCCCTCAAGAGTGACAAGAGGGGCTGCAGTCTGGCGCAACTAAAATAAATATGATACACGGACTCTCCCTTGCCACAGAATGGACAAGTGGAGGGACAGTCCGTGAATTTAGCTAAGTACTCTCCCGTGCTCAGTGCACCATGGAGCACTCTCCAACTCAAGTCCCCGGTGGGTCGTGGAACTAAATCAGAATAAAGTTCCCTCCACCAGGGCCTCTTCCCCTCGTCAGCTGGTAGGACCTGCCTCCAGATGGTATCGGGACTGGTCACGAGGGCAAGGAAGTGCACTGTATGGAGCACGAGAGAATACAAGCTCTTCCTGGGCATGCCGCGAAAGTATGCCGAGGGTATGTCCCTCAACGAGAGGTTGGGGACAGGAGGAGCCTGAGGGGAAACACGGGGCTTGTGTCCAATGCAAACAGCCGGAGCAGGGGTGTTGAAAGGTGCATGTGGCACTCCGGCCTGCAAAGCCCCGCGAAGGAAGGTGCGCGATTCGGGGGAGATGGCATCCCTAATCTCCTGGAGCAAGCGCCCTGAGAATTTGGGCGTCACATATCCCAAACGGAGCGCAAGCTCCTGGGGTGACACCCAATCAGAACGCCCGTATTCCAGGAGATCCCCGACTCGGGTCATCCGTGCATGACTAAGGCGGCGGATGATACTGGGGGACTGTAACATTGGAGCCCCCACTGCTGGATTAAATAGCAGGGGCTCCGTGAATATTTCATCCCCCAAAGGCACGCCCTGCCTGGTCACGGAGACCATGCTCCAGGCCTTGAGGGTTTCCTGGTAGTATGCCGGCAACACCAAGAGGTCTCTACCAAACCCATCGGGCCTGATCAGAAATAATTTCCGGTCATACCCCAGGTTGCGCAACTGGCGATAAAAGCTGGATGCCAGTGCGCACCACTGCGGAGAGGGATCTGCATATAGGTATCTCTGCAGGTACTGAAGGCGGAAGGTGGACAACTGGGAGCACACACAAACTACTCCCTGTCCACCCTCCACCAAAGGCAGACTTGCCACCCCTGCAGAGACCCAATGCCTTCCCATCCAGAGGAAATCTAACAAATTCCTCTGGATATTGGTG